>KK503181.1:14121-38263 GCA_000688735.1 Glossina austeni | reverse complement strand
TTGTTTAAAATATCAATAATTTTCCAAAAATTATGAAAGCAGGTGTGCAGAGATGTCAAAAAGCCTTGATAACACGGCAAAATATGCATAAACCCTCTTGAGATAGACGCAGAAAAATATTTTGCTTAAGAGTTTTCCAAAACGTTTTTGCTTTTCCATCTGTGAAATTTAGTTTAAAAAGATTCGTCGAAAAGCTAAATAATAAGTATGTATATTAATTTGTGAAGGATATTTGTATTTGCGCATACTTAGGACAATAAAGAACTCTAATAACTAGACTAAATGTAATAAAATCAACTATACCCCGTCAAGCGTTTTTAAAAGTTATTTTCGACGTGTTCGAATGCTACGCTTAGGCAATAATGCTTCCGCTGGTAAGGTCAACGATGATTGCTGAGATCTGGAGGTAGCATTACCTGTTTCGTTATCCGTTGTAAATGACAATCGTTGTGGTGGCTGTTTCGCCGAGGTTTCTTTTCCCGGTGTTTTTGCTATTTCCCCAAGTAATCCCACAATTTCAGTGGCATGTTCAAAGTGTACAATTTTTCGGGCCCTAGCAGTTCGAGTGGTTTCTTTTGTTTCAGCTCCCGGTTCTCCTTGCAGGCCAGCGTCATCACTTCTAGACTTTCCCTTACGAATGCGTTTTACAGGTACCACAGGGGTATCGTTGACTAGAGCTGCTGTTCTATTACGAGCTTCTCTTTTTGTGGCTGGTTTTTCCACTTCGCTTTCAAAATTTACATAGCCGGCAGATTCTTCGCCTATTTGTCCTTCAACATCTGCAAATTCATCGGTGCTTCCTACTGTAGAAGCGGATGCTAAACGGTAGTCCCTTTTCCGCGTTGTTGCTGCTAAGATCTGCCGTTTTTCCTTTGTTGTGCTACGAGCAGAACGACATTTATCCTCATCGACTTCCGTATTAAAATCTCTGACATCAGCGATTGGTGTTCTAGATGCAGTTCTTTTAGCTCTGGATTTCTTGGGTGGATCTATAGCAGCTGCCGCCAAAGCATCCTCTTCTATCCGGGCTTTTGCGGCGGCAGCAGCATTACGTTTCGGCTTATGTGTTTCAACGATCGATGTCGGAGTGGATCCCTTTTGCTTTTCGTATTCAAATGTCGATGACACTTTTTTGCGAGGAAATTCCTCAGCTTCAAATTGTTCAACGCCACCTTTTGCTCTGCCTCGTCGCCGAGATTTAACGGCGGATAACATTGAAGTTTCCGTGGGTGACTTATTTGATTTTTTTATGTATTTAGTCATAATAACCGATTCCACTGATCTTTCGGATTGAACATCAGCGACAGTAGCAGGAGTTTCTTGTATGGGCCTTTCAGCACTAGTAATGGTGGCGCTAAATTCGCCAACAGCTCGACCTCGGCTCCGCTTTGAGCTCTTTCTTGTGTCCGATTCTGCATTCCTCATTTCATTAATTGACGGCTTACGTCCCCTCCGTCCTGGCTTGCGTTGCTCTGCAGGAGTACCTGTGGACCGAACATTTCGTTTTTTAGGCGACTCAGCTTTGGCTCGTTCTTTTTCAAGGAATTGTTGAACTTTCGGGGTGGGTTTACGCATGCGACCGCGAGTTGTGGTCACCACCCCAATAGCCATCTCTGTTCTTATAACACCCTGGTTGTGTTCGGCTAGAACTTCGGCCATGTTCGCGGCTAGAAGTTTTTGAGAATTATCATGTTTTTCTTTTGTTAGAGTTTGCATTTCCGTATCCGAAGTTTCATCATAATTATGATATGCGGTAGCAGCCTTGCGTTGTGGCCTCTTCGTAACGGAAATCTTCGTCTCATCGGTTGAACTTTGAATTGATTCTGTTTCGGAAACTAATTTAGCTCGGTTAATACCTGGTGAGCCCAGAGCCTTTTGAGAAGCACCAATACATTGTGATGATCCAATTTGACTATCACGTAATAATCCTGCTTTCTGTGCAGTTTCATCTGACGGCTCCTCAATTCCCTCTATTTCAACGAGACGAAGTTTTGACGTTTCTAAATTTTTTAACTTTTTTGTTTTGAAGGTAAGTTCAATTTCATCATCAGCATGTTGAGATTCTTCATGTTCACGTACTGGCTTGTTATTAACTTCAGCAAAAGTTTGTATAATTGAACGAGACTGAAATGTTGCTTGTTCATCCGAAACTTTCAAGTCATTCGAACGAGATGTGATTTCGAGCATATCAATCGCAATTGAGGTCGTTCCTGACATTTCCAGTTCTACTGTTGATTTAATTTGTCTTGCTGTATCTTTTAAAAGTTGTTGTTTTTCTTCAACTTTTCGTTTTCCTGTGCGTCTTTTTGTGGTCGTCATTGAGCTACTAAAACAAGATTCTTGTTTCTCGCTTGGTTTTTGGCGAGCATTTGCAGTGCGTGAATGACTCTGGAGTTCAATAACATTTGTGTCTTTTTGAAGGTCAGTGTCCACGACTTCAGAAGATCCTGTTTCAGTCGCAATTCCAGTAGTACTTTTACTCGATACGTTTGCAACTTCTCTAAGTTTAGATTCCAAAGGTTTCCTACGCTTGCTTCTTTGATTGCCCTCTATAGTTGTTTCTTCATTAAGTACTCGTCGTGCTGCTTTACGGCGAAGCGGCCTTTTCGATGATGTATCTAAGTTTTCGTTTATTTTGACTTCACTTTGGTTGGCTTTTTCAGAAACGATTATTGCTTTAACCTCTTCTACGGCATTTTTTTTGGGCATAGCAAACAATTGGGTTTTTAAATTTATATTTTGGTTTTGCTGTTGTGTAAATTCCTTTTCATCTGATCCGCTCTCATTTACTACCTCCGAATCTATCGTAATATTGTCTTCCTTCTGGAAATCTCGATACGTTCTGGCTCGTGTGGGCGGATCATCGACATTTGTTATTGAACTGTGACTGGAATCCGACACATTGTGATGTTTAAGTTCCCGCTTTCTAGGTGTTTTTTGTACTTCCTTCATCTCATGATAAGTAATTTCAATATCCAAAGTGGATGGTGATGGATGGGTTGGTTGGCGTTTTGAAGCTTGTCGGATTGCCGTAGATCTTAGTGTTACCATTGTCGGATCGGTGGACACGAATTGAATGTCCTTTACTGGAGTTTGATTGTGTACAATTGCAGGTTCTTCGGCAGAAGCTCCTGCCATATGAGCAATATTAAAGGAAAGCTGTTCAGTATGGTCTGAACATTTTTTATTCCATTTGGGTTCAGAAATGGCGAGAGGCTCATGTTCTCCCTCAACCATAGACATACTCTTCACAGTTGTTATTGTAGGCAATTCTTTTACTAGCGCATGTTCGACGTCTTTTATATCAGGCGTTTTGTCTTTTAAGACTTTCAAAAATGACAGTTCTTTAGTTTCTGCTTGCTCTGCTATGGGTTCTTCCAAAGGAGTTTGCGAAAGTTTTCGGCGTGTTTTATGGGTAGTAGCGAGGTTTCCATCATTATTGTCGGAAGTGGAACCTTTGTTAGACTCTGATGTGGTAAATATACGCTCTTGCGGAGCGCTCGCTGTTCGGAACACGGCGCGTTTTGTGGAAACTAAATCGGGATTGGCATCCGAGCATTCATTGAATTGAGATCCTTTGCCCGCTTTAGCTTCATCTTTAGAATGGTTTTCCTCTGTTTGTTTAATTGAAGAATTGCTTTTTGTTTCAAAGTCAGAATCAATTACCACGACCTCACATATGCCCGATTTCAACTCGTTGTCGGTTACTGAGGTATTTTCCTTGTATACCAAGAGTTTATCTGCTTTGGTTTGTTTTTCTGAGTCAGTTTTCTCATGATCAACCGATTCGCTTTGATTGATTACATTTAACTTTGTAATCTTTTCTATTTCCGGTTTTTTCTCTACGCTCTTTTTAAACGTTTGAATAGTAATTATTTCACATTTCAAATTTCCTCCAGTTTTGTTTTCTTCAATTTTATTGAATGGCGGAGTTGACGAGTTGAATATTTTTGATCCACTTTCTTTGGCAGTTTCCGAAATTTCGATGATTTCCGTTAAATTCCCAGCTGCATTTTTTTCTGACGAAAATATCTCAATGGTTACTAATTCTAGCTTTTGAGAATTTGAAAGTTGTGGTCCTTCTATAGAGGACATTTCAACAATGTCTGCAGCATTATCTGAGACCCTTTCATCCATGTTGCGCCCCCTACATTGAACATCTGTTAATAAAGCTTCCCCAGCTTGAATACCTGGAACATTCAGGTTACGGACTATACATTCCCCTTCTGGTTTACTAGCAATCTCTGATTTTTCTGTTGCCACGTATACTTGAGCAATTTCACTTTCCGACTTTCGTTCTTCTGTAAATTTACGCTCCACTATGAACTCTTCTTTTGTGTTTGTGATATGTGATGAACGATCAACTCTCGCATTTTCTATTACTTCAGCTGACATTCCTGCATTGTCTAAATATTCTCTCATCTTTTGAACCCGTTCACCTGTTCTTTTCGTTAGAAGCACTTCTGCTGAGACAGTCTCTTCGGCGGCTTCATCCAAAGAATCAAATTGTTGCGCACGCACGAATAATTCCTCAAATTCTTTGTCTTGAACCTGTGACATATTTGCAGTTTCTAGCTTATTTGCTTCTATAATTCTATCTCCAATGCTGGAGCTTAAAATAACGTCTAATGGTTTAATTCCTACAGATATATCTCCGTTGCTTTCTTGTTTTTCAGTATCTTCACCACTGGCTTTTGAATTTCTTTGCGACAGGCCTTCTTGTAACTTAATTTGAGGGTCTTTTGAGTCAATGAAGGTTTCAATGTGTGAAGAGTTCGCTGTAGGCAATGCAAAAACCTTGGCATAGGGTTTACCTTTTACGGGACAAATTTTTTTATTGAAAGTCTTGACTTCATTTGTGTTAACATGTTTAACTGATGCTATTGGATCAATTTCTATAACCGCAGTTTTACATAGTTGTCGTTCATTTAGAGTCTTCGAGTTTTCTAAGAAGTCCACATTTTTAATAGTTGTAGTCTCTCCTAGCACTGTATCGCAGCGAACTTCTTCTGGCAATTCTATAGTCGAAAGTTTTTTATCTGCTATATCCGAGATCAAAATTTCTGTTTTAGGCAAAGAAATTGCTATGAAATCTTCATCCAGTTTATTAGTAATATCTTTTTGCGCCTTCGTAAACCCTTCCTTTTCTTTTAGAAAAACTTTATTGTCCCATGCACTTTCAAAACTTGTTTCCAATTTAAGTGGTTCAACCTCTTTTGCATCAATAAACCGCTTTTCGTCTTTTTCACTTATCTTACGCGCTTTTGAGACTAACTGTTCTGTGCTTGAAACTTCTTGTTCAAATTCTCTGGATACGATTTTTTCCGCAAATTTACTCTCAAATATACGCTCATCTGCCATGGTGTTGACGTGTTTTGAAACAGCAGCTTCTGTTCCTTCCATTGTTTCATAGGCAGCCTGCTGAGTTGCGATTAATGCTGTCGACGAGTTTTCTAAATGTTCCACTCTCTTTTGACCCCTTTCATTATTTTCTTTCATTGAAATCATTTCACTCGACACATCTCTTTCACTGACGCTAGTGCTTAATACAAGGCTCTGTTGTGCAGCTTCTGCATTCCCTGGATTTGTTACGCAAGTAGCACCAGGCAGCGTAAAAATACTATTCCTTCTTTCGTGATTTTTAGTGCAATCATGCTTGGCTTCTGAATATCTTTTTAAGAATATACTTTCTTCTACTATCGATTGGCTTTGTTCAAGAAAAGTTTCATTGTACGTAGGGCTTACTTCAGGAAAAGCGGAATGGGTAGGGTGTTTTTCTTTTTCTTGGGAAAATTGTGTATGTGAGGCCTGCAATGCATTCACACTAATGGTTTTAGGAGATGTTATTGGATCTGTTTCTAATACCGCAATTTGCTCTTTTTCTTCTAACAGTAGAAGCTTCGAATCCGCAGGGAGAGCCACACGTTTGGTGGTTTCAAATTCTTGTTGGGCGCAATGAGTTTCTTCAAGCAATTTCGCATCTACTTTGGCGGAATTCGAGCTTTCTATTGTTGATGACGCGTTTTCCGAAAATTCCGCATTAGTCTTTTCCCTTCCCTTTGCTTTAACACAAAAACCTGTTTCTATTTCTATCTGGCCCGCAATCGTTTCCACTATTACATTTTTGTGAACAGGCATTTCTTCAGAAATATTGCAGTCATCTTTCGCTAAAGTTCCTTCAAATACTGCGGCAACATTCACTGTTTTAGGTCCTTTCTCTTCAGAAGCACATTTGCGACTTTTCACAATTAACGCCTTTTTACATAAAACTTCTTCTTCGCTAAACACTGATGAAATTGAAACACAATCGACAATCTTTTTCTCTCTGTCTCTCTCTGGGTCTTCTAATAATCCCATTTCCTCTATACTCTGTTTTGTCAAATGGGTGGTCTTATCTAACAATTGACATCCCGTTCGATTAGGGCTGCTTTCATGCAACATACTGAAATCCTCGCTGTCCGTTACCATCAAGAGCTCTGACAGCTCATTTACTTTACCATCATCTATGGTTTGCAAACTGAATGTAGAAACTTGCTCGTCTCTTTCAGAGTCTATTGCCTGCTCATCGCTCATAGATTCTGTAGTCTTATCAAGTAAATGGATACCACTAATATCTCCTTTAGAATCAAGCGAGGCCGATGAACATTCATGTTTATTGGCAAATTCTACGATACTTGTACCAGCCAAAGGATCGGTAAGGTTGCTCTGCGATGTGGAGCTTATATCGAGCATTACATCTGAAGTGTTGGTTACATCCATCACACATTTTGTGAGTGGTAAATATAAGCTAGTATATGAGCAAGTGACACCGGGTGTCGTATCTTTAGTCGACAAATCTTCGTTTGTATCTACTTGATAGTCGTGCTTCAGCATTTTCGATGATGTTTCAGCGTTTTTCGCAGGCTCTACCCACTCTTTAACGTTGCATCGGGATAAATCCGATAAGATCTCAGACGCTGAGAAAAGTGATTTTTGAGTTGGTATTTGAGCAGTTAATGATTTCCACTCCGTGCTTATCGGTGTGTAAATTTTAATCTCCTGCACATGCTCTTCAAATAGCTTTTTCGATGGCTCATGGTTGTGTTGTTTCATTTCGAAATTTTCTTTCACCTTATTAATGTTACTAGATGATTCACGTTGTTCTACCTGTTCGTCATCTGCTTCAAAATAAGAACCTATTAAACACGAACCTGCAGCAGGCGTTTTAAAAAGATCATCGAAAAGTGCATTATCATTTTTACTAATACTGAAATCACATTCAGCTGTAGGTATTTTCACAGAATTGCCGGTCTTTCCTACGACTGAGCTTGAAGGCAAACCAGCTATCATAAGATTTTTAGCTCGTGGCGTTACTAAAAATTTATCAAAATTTTTATCCATTACAAGATTCTGATAAGTCTCAACATTATCTATAGTGACTAATTTCACATTTTTTTCAAAAGTGTCCAATGATTCGTTAAGATCACTTAATGGAGGGATAGAGCAACGTTTTGGTACATTAATTTGCTCACGAATATCACTGGAATGAACTGTTCTATAAGAAGCAGGATTTTTCAATAATTGCTTTACTTCTTTCAAACTGTCTAAAAATTCCCTTGAAGTACAGGGTACTTCTTCATTATTGTTCGCGTTTGTTGGTGTTCGTGTTTTTAAGAGGTTCGCAATGACCCGCACATTATTCATGTTCGATGGGACGCTTTCCAATTCATTTTCGTGAATATTTACGGCTTCACCTTTGTGTACTTCTTCAGATTTGTTATTTAAATGTATTAAACTCCCTGTTTCGGCATTAAAAGCTGAAAAACAATGGCATTTACTTCGCTTCTTAAATAATATTCAGTAGTTGCATCATACATTCATCCAATTCGTTTCCGTATCCATAATCAGAGTTATCCAAAACTTCAGAATTTTTGGTTAAAATTTCCTCGGCAACATGCTTAGGTTCACCTAACCGTAATAAAGTGAAACACAAAAAACAAAAGAAACAATTTTTGGACAAAAAACTTTGTTAGTAATTTTATATAGTTACCCGAAGATTGTCCCATATCCGCGGCTGATTGTTGCTCCCCCATGTCTTTCACATTAACTACAAAATTAATAGAAAAGAAATTGCGTTGTGATTTTCCGAAATTTTTCTTTTGAAATACCTTGATTAATGTTGGTCTTAGCGTCGCGAGTAAAATTTTCGACGGTTTCATCAAAGATATCACATATGACTTCTTCTGATGTACAAATAGTTTCAGCAATTAGGGCAGAAGATTCTGGAAAAATGTCATAAAAAAATCAAATGTTTTCACTCGAATGTTGCTCGTTAGTTCACCTTTTATTGTATGACTTTTTTCTTTTTCGTTTTCTACATTTTCATTTTCTCCTACAACAGCACCCATGTCCTCGCTCATTTCAAGTGGGATGTTAAGATGTTCCACATTGAAAAACTCCTGCGCAGTATCCGCTCGTGACATTTGTAAATTTGCTACTGTTTTCTCGTCCTCTAGTGAGATTGATAATCTTCTAGTATTGATGCGTGGAGTTAGAAATAATTCATTGATGGCAGTACAAGAAGCTCGTCGATTCCTCTGTGTGTTGGAAGTCAACCCAACAGAGTTTTTAAGAGACAAAGATGCACATATGACACTGCGTCTTGGAGTAAATGCTATTAACTGGGTTTTATCAGCTTTTTCATTAAGATGTGAAAATAAAGGGCTTAGAATTCCAGTTTCGGCGACACATGGCGCAGGAAAACTTTGTATTTCAGATATTTTAGAAGTATTTTCTGCCGCTAAAACGTTTTCAGTTTTTTTTGGTTTTTCCTTAGCAATTGTCGGTGACATAGAAAACATGATTTCCATACAGTTTTCAGATGTGTTTTCCATACAGCGTTCCATTAAAAATGGAACAATTTCACTTTTTTCTTTCTGTTCACAAACACGTAATCCTGTTGAAGAAAGTAATTCAGTCTTACATTTGCCTGCAAAGCTTGCTTGACCTTGGTTATTATCCAATAAAGAAATCACTGACGTTGTTTCTCGCAATTCCTGATTATCAATTGATGTAAGTGATTTTTTGGAAGCAAGTTTAGTTAAAGAAGTGGGTTCATTTTCTTCCAATTCTTTATTTTCTACAGCATATGGCGCTTTTTCTACAATGGTGGACTTCGATTCTAAATGCTTTTGTTGAAATTCGTCAGATTTATTTAAAACAATTTCAATCTCTTGTAGCAATAATTTGCTGGCATCCTCCATTCCCATGGATATATTCGCACCCTCTTCAGCTTCAATTTTTGCATGTGAATTTTCTATTTTCTTATCGACACCTCGATTTGCCAAATGCCCTTCAATCTTATTTATCGGGTCACGGCTTTTCCCAGAATAGTTTTCTATTAATTCATCACCAATTTTATCTACAATCACAATATTCCTTTTTTCTTGTGCGGAGGCAAAAGTCAGCCAACTGCTCTCATTTCCAGTTAATCCAATAATTTGGTTTATTTCAGCTACCTGTTCTCTTAAAGGCGTCGCTTTAGATATTTGATTGTCAGTGGTACAATTTCTTGATTGCGCGTTTAGTTCTTCATTTTCTTCCTGCTCTGATATAATTACTTTAAAATTTTTTATTTTCTCAAAGCAATTCCTCGCTTGTGGACCGTCTTTATTTAATTTCATATTATGCATCTCGTCAGTGTTCTTATTTGAATCAATTATGAAAATTCGGCTCAATTCATCACTGCTATTATTGACATTTTTCTCAGTGCTATTGATTAACAAAGTTTTTTCAAACATGTCTGGTAGCGCTCCTTTTGGCGTACTCTTCTCTTTTACCACTGTACAAAGTTTTCTACTACGAGTAGTCGGACATTTATTATTCAGCGATTTACGAGCGCGCAACACTAAACGCTCACTTAAATAAGTTTGAGGAGACTTTTTCTTGTTAGAACTGAATTTTGCAGTAAAGTTATTGTTTGTAAGTGGAGAGCGTTGTGTAACCTTAATAAAATTCCTGACCTTATGTGAAGGCATTCTTTCTCTGGCCATCGAGCAATTTTTTCTAGCAAGCAAGGGTGTTGACGTGCCACTTAGCGGATTAAATATAGATTTTCTAGCTCCTTGAGATGTGGAGGCTATACAATTGTCCAAATCATGATCAGATTTAATAACATTTTTATGAGACGGCGTGGTTAGACAACTTCGGGCTAGTAATTTTGCATTGCAACTCCTTTCCGGTTCAACACTTTTCGGATTCACAACATAAACCGCATTACCCTTAACGTTCCTAGCTGGTGTTACATAATCAATGTTATTTCGACCTTTGTAGGCTTGGTTTTTGGCACTGGATTGCAAAACTCTTCTTATTAAGGATTGAGTAGTTCTTTTGGGTGTATCTAGATGGTCCACTTCGTTTGTGCGTTTTGAGGTAGTTTTTTTAGATAATCTTGGGAATGACACGCGGGGAGTAGCTGCCACTACACTTGAACTGTCCGTGGAACTAACGGTTATAACTGAAGCCACTGAATCTGGTGTCGCCGATGAATCCTTTTGGCTGTCATTGCTCAAAGGCGTAAAATGTGAAACTGCGACATCAGTGATGTCACTGCTCGCCAATTTAGCCTTACTCGACTTCTGTGTCAAATTCTTTTTAGACGCCGATGCTTTTAAATATGAGTCCATTTCTTTGGTTGTGGCAGTCAAGTCCACTAAATGCATAGTAGTACTTTGGTTACTGGCAGCCACTGAGTTCATTATAGTTGCATTCTTAGATGTTGATGGTGTACAAAAGTTAATCAAATCGTTAACGCTTTTCGGAGTGCCGCAACCACTTCTGGATGTGTATAAACTGGTAAACGATTTTTCAATGCATACACCTGTCTGGCGCGGGGAATACGAAGTAATTAAGACATGTGATTGTCGGCACATAGCCAACAAACGTTTATTTTCTTGCGTACTTTTATTTGCTTTGTTTTCCGTGCACATAATAATGTCCATTCTGGGATTTTCCTCCGCGAAAGTAAGAGGTACTTGAAGTAAATGTTGAGTGCGTGATTCATTAGCGAACTTTTCATGATCTTCATTTTCTTTAGATGATGCTTCTATTTCTTGTCCTTCTTGTTGATCGGTTTCATCTTGCACTTGATAGGACACATTGCGAGTTTCGAATGGTTCTCCCTCAGCATTGCCCTCCCCACAGGACCGTATGCAATGAACAAAACTTTTAAAAGAACATTTCATTAAAGACCTTATTTTCTCATAAATTAAAAGTATATTTTATCCAAGATATGATTTGAAATAATTGATAGGCAATAAGGGAAATTTTTCGTAAGATGACCTTAAATTTCTTCTCATTCGATCATTTTATCGCTGCATTTATTCCAGCCAACTAGCTGAAGCGTCACACAAATAGCGATCGCCAAAAAAGTTTATATATTTCTTGCACGCGACAATCTAGCCTGATATTTTGGACGACAAAGTTTAAATATTGGATACCATCGTGTTTCAACCAAAATAAGAAATATGTGACAAAGTGAAAAACAAATTGATTAAAGCCGTAGAACGCGTCTTAATGGGAAACTTGAACCAAAAAATAACTGAAAATAAAATAATTTCTGGGCTGTGATTTTTAAAATTTTTCCACGTCTTGCGCTTGGGTTGATGTCTGCCACTTACAATGAACTAATGAATTGCAAGTTAAGATTAAATCACCCCATAGTCCCTTTTATGAAGCATCCCCGATTGTTACAAAGTCTTCCCATTATAACTAAAAAGTTGGAAATTTTTCCTTTAAATCTACTTACTTGTGTATAGTTAAGCGTTTGATCACTTCGCGATGTGGCTGAAATTATTTAAAAGAATAGATATAGTTAATAAAATAAAGTCAACGTATAACGAAGGTAAGATGGTATTAGTCTTCTTTATGATAACTACTTACTCATACCAATATTAAAAGTTGCAAAAGTATTTTTTTAATTGCAGATTTGTCAGCTAGTCGATGGAAGTCAATTTTTATTCTGATCTTTTAAATATTTTCCCCACTTTTCTATCTAATATTTCTTATAACAATAGGCCAGTCAGCGGACAGCTGAATGAAAAGAATTTTTTATGATAACAGAACGTTTTCTCATAACAGAATGGGCCTTAATATACTTCATAGTGAATTTCTTACTGAAAGACTGTCTAAGATGCTTATATTAATGCTTGTTGTGCAGGATGTATTAAGTTTTTGCGGATATATGTAGCGCAGATGTCTATTTGGTACATTAACACGTTTTGGATCAGGGCGATCCCAATTGAAAATTAACTGCATCTTTGCAGTAGGCGTCATAAGCAAAAAATGAGCAATTTTCAAAATTTCTCGAAAAAATTGCCAAGTAATAGTAATCCGGAATTAGAAATTAATGCGGCAATTTTAGATCGGATGAGCTCATGCTTTAAACCCCGCTTTATATAACGTTCGTGCTTTTATGTGGGAAAGCGACATAATTTCTCGTATTTCATAGTGAAAAGTAGTTCATAATAATTATTTGGCGTATCCAGCAATAACACATTCGAATCGTATATGACTATTTTTGTCCTGTAAAAGCCGTCTCATGAAAACTAAGCTTTTATATGACAGAAAGCTATATCTTTTTAATAGTTTGTCACGCAATTCCGTTTTTCTTAAAAAAAATTTGTGGGTTTTTGCTCGTTACTCGGAAATTATTAAAGTTAGAAGACTGAAATGCTCCACCTTTACTTTACGAAACAGTTTGCTCGTCACGTGCAAAAATGGAGACAACCGGCCATGCCCACACAAAGTTACGCGTGATTGAATTTTGTTTTTTTTCACATTTTCGAGTTTTTGTGCTTGTTTATCATAAGGCACATGCGACAGAATGTTTAAAACTATTTTGTGTTCTCCTCAAATGAAGATATATTATCTTGTAGGTTGATCGAAATTATTATTATCTTATGATATGGTATGAAATAAAAGAACTTGGAGAGTAGAATGCGAAAAGCGTAGCGGTGGATATGCGGCCCCAGCCGAATATAAATTTTTTACTTGTTTTGAACTCACTCTGTATAGGAATATACATGAAAGATACACCTTTATGGTGCAAAAAATGTAGTACTTTATGATGAAAATAGAGGGATAATAATGTCAATTTAATGCCAATTAATTTTGCTAAATTTAGTCCGCGTAGTATCTTAGTGGCCTTAGTGGTTTGAAAGGTACCATCAAATATATGTTCTTACTTGGGAACTAAGTGTAATTTTCGGTAATTTATCGCAAAAATAAATGAAGAATTTTGTTGAAGGATGTGATCTATGCTCAATCGTAAAGTTCGAGCTTGTTTTCACTTTCAATTAACTATTTTAAGGGAGATTTCCGCCATTTGTTTAAAACTTTGCGACATATATTATACAGTTACATTTTCACGCTGTTTGGATTCACCTCGATTCGAAAATATGAATTTAATTTTTCCTTCCTACTCCCATTATATAGTACATACTCATAAAAGGTATCTATTAGTGCAAAAGTCAATGTACTTGCCAGTACTTATTGCTTTACTGCGTAATTTTGCAATATTATTTCTTAAAGATACATTTTGTACCGTTTTTCCTACTACCGATATATGGTGTGAAAGCAAACGTGAGTGAATCACAGTTATTCAGGGCTTTAGGTTAACATTGCTTTTTTTCTTCCAAAGTTTGTCGAGTTTTAAAAGATCTTCATTTAAGTAAAATTTACCTTCAAGTCTGGACATGAATTGGCTGACTGTTCGGGCACGCCAATTTGACGTTGTGGTGTACTGGTAGTCTTTTGCATCGAAATAGCTTCATTTTCAATGTTGATACATGATTGAAATTCCCATTCAAAGAGCGTGTCTAAAATTAATAGCTTTGAACCGCTTAATAAAGTGCGTTTAATACTAATCGGAAAACCATTCAGATGGACTGGGTACTCTTCGCAAAAGTTATGGATGAATACCTGCAAAGCATATAATACCAATAACAATGCACGAAATTGAAAATTAGAAAAAAAAAATTGAATTTAAAAAATTGTTCATAAGTAGACAAGAAAATATAAAACCTACCCTGCCTAAAGCATCGCATTCAATTTCGCAATGCACTCCCTTGGCTCTAGGATCAGTCAGCACATAATCGCAGCTCATGTAATAGCCCAATGTCAATTTGCGGCCGTTTGCCACAATAGTCTCGCATTGATTACCTGCCTCATCAAGGCGTATCAATTTAGCGCTTTCCAACGACATTGGAATAGGCGGGTTATATTTTAGTGTCCTTTCACTTTTTCGTAATATTAAGTTTTTTTTTCTACCAATATTTCCGGTTTCCTTTAACTTTTTACGAATTCATAGACTGCTATGCAAGCGCTGCATTGTAATCCATGCACGCATAGTGAACGACGTTTGTTTGACGGTGGTCGTTTTTTCATTCCAATCAAAACCGTAAAAAATTTGCTTGTACAGATTTTTTTTATTTTCTTTTGTATTAACTTCACGGGGCTTCTCTTTATTATTTAGAAACTATAAAATTAAATTTCTCCATATACCTATTATTCAGTGAATATTCAATGAATATATCCTCAATTTCTTCAGTAATTACAACTTATTATAATAAACAACAAATTTTCGCCGACTATGCTAGCATTGGAATTTGCTTTCCTCTTTTTTATATTTCGATAAAAGAGACGCGGCAGCTCTTATAAAAGTGCCTACTCGCTTATTTTCGTTTAAAACAGAGTTGTAATAAAACATAATCTCAGCTTTGCTTATATATAAAAAATAATATCGAACACATATAATAAAACCCTACGTAATGTAAGATACAAAGTTACAGCTTTTTCGATACCACCCGCTTGCAAAATCGGAAAACAGTCTTCCAAATTTTAATAAGCAATTAAAAAATGCCATTCTGTACTCATTTTACGCTAATTTGTTTTGCTCAATGCCCAAACACAATGATGCCTTATTCCTCTTTTCGGGATAGGACTTTAATTTTGCCGACATTTTGTATGAGACGTTGCGGAGTGTGTAAGTCATATGATTTTGCGAATGAAATAGAAAGAAAAAAAACGTACAAAAAGAAATAGAGACCATTTGGTTTAAAACTAAACATTAGTTATACTATCTTTGTTTATTTTTTGTATTTTTTTATAAGGAATGAAAAGCCAGGACTAAATCCAATTTTTCTCGATTTTAAATATACTTATCAAAGTCATACACTTGAACAATTTTTTTTTTACTGTGTCAGTGAAGTACTGCTTCATGCTCCATACATTTATTGTTTTTTCATATATTTCTTGTCACATATATGTTGATTTCTTTAGTTATTCTTCTCAAACGATGTGTTTTTGTTTATATTTAGATCAGTTCCTTTATTTTTTCTTATAAACTAATATGTCAACACAGCTTTTAATTGTGTTATCATTTCGGACTTATTAACCCGAAAAATAGAATAACGCATCATCACGTTAAGCTCTAAATCTGCCCCACTTCAAATTGGGATTTGATTATTTTTTCTTTTAGGCTGTTGACAATATGAAGCGTCGCTCTATTTTTGGATCTGGGAATAAAAGTTGAACATGTGTAGCAATAAACCGATGTAAACGATTACAATGAGGCCGAACACCTAGAAAAATTGGTCAAATTTTTACGAACGTACGTGGAAATTGGAAATTCATAAGGCTTGTATCTGTTTTTTTTTTTTTTGGTTTAGTTGCATGGCCTGTTTACTATAAGAATAATATGTTCAGTAGCGCGATGAATTTCTATTACTTGTTGATCTTTTTCAGCATAAACAACAGGGGCATTATAGATGATGTTTAGAAAGATTTGGAGTTATTTCCATAACCTACATGTCCCGTAGAACTTAATGATTACAACTGAGTATATCGGCTATTTGATGATTAATGTATGGCTTCCAAGGAATGCCTTAAGAATGAGAACAGTTAATTCTGTGCAGTGACAAGAATCGAATTAGTTAAACGAGGATTTCTACTTAGCATCACACTTTAATTGAATATAGGGTTTTTTAACAATGCCACGCACATTACAGACTTTGCAAAAACACTTCACAACACGAAACCTTTAACTAATTCCATATTTATCTTATATTTTACATGTTTTTCCCTTTGGATTTAGTTTTACGAGTATTTGGCTTTGGCTTTACACTAGTTGCTGTCTTATTAATATCTTTAGACATATATACAACAAGCGGAATGGTTTATTTGCTCACACCACATTATATGGCAGTGGCAGAAATTGGCCGAAAATAAACCTTGTGAAAAGTAAGACGGCTCAAATTTATATATATATTTATTTATATCTTGCGAAATGGGACGAGAGCAAATGAATTAATATAAATTATATCATGTGAATATAAAAAAAATGAAAAGGCTTTTTATTTGCAAGCAATGGCGAAATGGTGATATTTTACAAACAATATATTCCATGCTGCGAACATTTCTTTAAATTCTGCGATTGACTGTGCTCCAAGTATGGTGATCCCCGTTTTTGCGAGCTTTAAGCCAATTGTTAATTCTTAGTAACGTTTGCATTCTTTGGGGTTTCCTTCGCTTTCTGCTCACTCATACCCAAATGCTGAAATTGCAATAACAATTCTCCTGACATATTGCAGCTAATAAGTAAAAGCAATGATTATAAAATTTTTAAAAGATAATTCAGTTTTTTAATATGCAATTCAACCCTTGCGAAATGTTCAATTTTTTTTTTCATCGTCATTGTTAAAAAAATATAAGAAATATGCATTGAAAATAAATTTTCTTCTATATGTGGGGAAGTTGGAGGATTAAACGTTCGTTTAATGGTGTCCTATTGCTGTGCTAACCTATTGAAGTTCGTTGTTTTTTTTTGAAGGCAACTATCTCCATTGATTTGTATTTGTAGTTTCAAAAATTTCTCCAACATGGATCATAACAAATTGTTTAAATTTTTTTGATTTGCTAATTCGATTCTGCTCAGCTCTTCGATACTGTTGGTTAGTCGAACACCTATGACAGCTGGTTTCAATTCCATTCTTAGTATAATAGCAGGTTTTAGGGGTGCTACTTTAAAATTAGTTGCTAATACAGAAATCTAAACCTTTTCATTACACTTCATTACCTGTGGCTATACGTTACGCTCGTGGCTGTAGGTAATATGATAACGTGAAATTTTTATTTGTGTAATGCTATTAAATGCAAGAGTGAGAATTTGTCGTCTTAACCCAGCTGAAACGGCGAGTCCAATAGGAATTTTAGCCGACAATATGAGGTGAGATGAAACCCAAAGGGTCAAAAATTGACATGAGAGCAATAACGTCAACGTTAGATGTGTTTCGTCACAGTTTCGCAAATCTACAAATAAAACTGAATTTGTCATTAATTGGCTTCCAGTACACACCAAAAATTTTTTCAAGTGCTTCGAATCGTTGATCAGCGTACTTGGATCTCCATCGGTGCACAATTGCCATGTCTAGCCGAGTTTGTCGACCATTTTCGCGTGAGAATGCCTCCTGTTAGGTATATTTTTACTTGTAGCCCGAACTAAAGCGCTTCTTCTTCATCATTGACACATACAACAAAACCATCCATGTAGTGGCAATTCTTAATGACATGGACTGGCCACGGATATTTTTGGAGAAAGTCATCTGCATTTAAGATGGTAGTGAATAGTAGTGCATATCCTGTAGAAGATCGTTGACGTGGTGAAGCACTTCAGCTATGTCGCCGCATATAGCTATCTTTCCGGCATGAAATTCGACTAGTACGTCAAATAAAGGGCCTAACAATGGATCGCTCGTGAGGAAATCGTTCAGGGGAAATCCGTTTGATTTGCATGCAGAGTCTCATACTAATCTAGTTTTACTTGGTTTTTTTGAAGTAGAAGTAGTGAGCCTAGTTGCATCTAGGCGCGTTTTATTCCTTGTTTGCTGTTAAGTTGCGCACATAGTTTTTATCAAACAAGGTTTTGACTTGATGTTTCATTTTCTCCTTTAGCGTGATATTCTGTTGGACTTTCTTTTGTAAACACACCAGTCTGTGCAGTTCTTAACTCAGTTTAACCGTTCTATCTCCATTCGGCGCTAGCTCTGCAGCTGTGGATTATGTTTCCTGGTGCAGGCGTCTATGCGGCATGCCTTCTGAATAACGCACTTCCGGCAATGTGGCTTAACACGTACACGACAAAGCTTATGTTGTTTTATGATAGACCATTTACGATTTGTATCGTATTTGTTAAACTGAATTTTGTTTGAAATGGTACCGCAGACTGGAAAAGTTCTTTCTGGGATTTCTTCCCTATGCATATTTCGCGCTGACGTGATTCGCCGCTTCCGCTATGGAGTAAATCCAATCGGTAAATACTTTTACAATCGGTTAATCAGGGCTTTTCGGTAAAATGATAAGTTTGGCAACTATGCGAGCGCGCTGCAGTCGTATTTTTTACTTTGTGTGTAGAAATTTTATAATTTCTTTTTTTTTTTATTGCTTTAAACGGTTTTAAACCCTAATTAATTACAAAAGTGTTTAAATTTATTGAAACATTTAGAACTTTTTGTGTTTATAACATTTTGGTTTTTGAGATCAGCACTCAGTCCCCGCGTCAAAAAGTGCATTTCTTGTCTTTTGTGTGTTGTTCCGTCTAAACGGGTGCCTTGTTTAGCAGTGTTTACCGTTTTTCTCTTTGTTTGCTTTGGTTTTAATAGTGTGAAATTTGCGTGCTAATTTAAGAGATCGTTTTCAAATACGTGATCAAACTTTTTTGTTTTTTCTTCCTTCCAAAACTCTATTTTGTTTGTTGCTTTCTGGCATGGAATGTTTATTTACATCATAACATTTACATCAAAAAAAAAAAAACAGGGCTCGATTCTGAGCGCTTCATTACTTATTGGCTTTGCGAGCGTTATTGTCATGCCAAGTGTGCAGGTATTACTGGCCGTGCTGCAGACGCAGTCCTGCATTCTTCGAAAAAATTACGGTGGTCATATTCTGGATGTAGGAAGCGGGGCATTGACTTTTATAGGCTTTTCACGGAGATAAAGAATGGTTTTCTTGAATTAAGTAAAATTCTCGTAACACTGTGAGGAAAGTTTGAGACAAGTTTGATTTTGAACGTTTAAAACAATGTTCGAAGAATGTCGCTACCTACAGCATTCACCTTATTTTCCAGTGTTTAAAAGACCAACTTGGCTTGCGACACTTCATCTCCGTCTTGCCCTAAATCCCATACGTCGATCCATATTGCTTGCCACCATTCCTTTTCGTCCTCATCGTCAACGATAAAACTTATGAATCTGCCATTAGCGAATCCGGTTAAGATTCTGAGTGTTGCCTAAAAAAAAAATTTTTTTGAAGAGTGCAACACCTGAAACCAACGTACTAATATCTTAACTTTCTCAAATAATTGTCGTTGATATATGATAAACGTGTTGCCAGCCTAAAAAAATTAACTTTAAAAACACCACGCCCAATGCAAAGAGTTACTCCAGAACCAACGGTGCAACTGCAACCACCTGGCACCGATCTATGGATGGTATTGTGGATGCGGGAATTTTATTAAATGATGATGAATCTTGCGCCCTGGATATTGATACAATCCATACAAAACCAGCAGGATTTCGCCGTTTACTTTTTTGCAAGCATCTCCTTCTGCAAGAATGTCAAATGCGTTTAGATTACAAACTATGGCTGGCCGCTTATCTATTGAAATCTGTGCAACGCATAAAGAAATATCAGTTATTATTGAAAGATTTGTTACGCTTTAGCGATAACGCCAGTTATACCAAAGAGATACAAAAACCCTTAGATGGCATGTTTATCGTATTAAAATGTGCCAACCATTCCATCTCCGACCGATCTTGCGCAACCAGGTGTACTATTACTGCAAGGTTCATTTCAAGTTTGGTTCTAATAGAAATGAGATATACGTTTAGGTATTGATTATGTAATAAAAAAGGCACATATGTTTATACTAAATATCCATCCTATTTCGTAAACATATTTCAATCCTGCCCAAAACAAACAGTTTAAACATTATTTGAAGCAAAAAAACTCACTAACAACATCTAAAGCGGAATACAGTGGTTCTAATTTGAAACATTCATGTCGTCGACTGAAACATAACTCTATTCGTGGCGACATAGTAACATCACACTATTTTAGGCCGTCGAACGGCATCAGTTATTCTAAATTCTTCAGCGAGGATGGATTTAATGTAAATAGTGGCAGTGCAATCAATATTATATTATATATGAAGTACACATCCTATGTTTTATGTTTCTTTCCCTTTTTTTTAATGAATGTACCACTCTTGGTGTTATGTCTTTAAGTTATAGGTCTGAACGTTGAGAAGGTTTTCTATTTACTCATTATGTAGGTAGAAAGTTTTTATTCTTAAAAAAAAAAAAATTGAGTGGGATTTTTCTTTGAATTATTTATTTCATTTGTTTACACATGAAACTCATCTAAGACAAATTTACAGTCGAATTTAATTGACTCTTAGTTACATTAATTAATATTAAAAACTAGTGTAAAGTATATAAGGAGAAGTGAACAAAAGAAGAAATAAATAACAATAATAATTAAATAATAATTCATGTATAAATAAATAAGAAGGAAAAAAAAAGATAAAAGAATGCACATAACTAACTAGTACAGAGACACACCCACAACCAGTACAGAACCAAATTACAAGTAAACTTCCAACTGCCAATGCAAACATGCAAAAGCTTGGCTAAATCATAATGAGATACCGAGATAAAAAGATAGTTTAAATACGACATAGGCAAATCATGCGTATTAGCAAGGTTGTTTTGCTTGATATTGAGATCAAGTGATAGATATCATTTAGGTTTCTGCAAACAATTCTAAACAGGTTAATTACATTTACACTGACTCATCTTAATGAATAGAAAGTGCCTAGAGAAGTGGTTAGGGACATTAAAGCTTATCTCCCCAAGTAATGTGGACGAATCGATAATACCATTAATTAACTTAATTAAGAAGGAGACACCAAGAATAAATTGGCGTTTCTCAAGTCACGGTGAGGATAGGAGATGCATATTTTCATAAGATGGTAAAGAGGCACGCGGGTCCCATCTCAAATTTCTAAGCGCTCAAATTCCTAAGAGCGAATAGCAAGGATTAACTTTTACTGAGTCAATTGAATACACATAAGACCTATAGGTGGGAGGCCACACACCAAGGCGTACTCAAGTATTGGTCCAAATAAGCACATGCATCGCTTTTTTGTAATGTAAGGATCCTTAAGCTGTTTGAACCATCTCTTAATAAAACCGAGATTAGATCTAGCTTTACTTAAAGAGAACTCACTGCGCAAATTAAAAAGGAGTCTTTCGTCGAATAGAATCCCTAAATCATAGAATGAGCCAACGTTTTCCAACTTGTGTGAGTCAATGATACTCAGTGCTGAATAACTTCCTTCTTAAGAAAGAAAACTTCTTGAATTTTTTAGGTTTCATTTCGTAAAATTTAACGAGCACTGTGTAACCATATTATTTAAGTCAGTTTGAAGTTAATACCACTGCGATTCCAAAGACAAGGAAGAAAATAGTTTAACATCGTTAGCGTACATTAAGATCTGGCTGGATTTAATCACTGACGGGAGATCATTTTTGTACAGATTAAATAAAATGGATCCCAAGTGGTTGTCTTGAGAGACGCCAGACTTCACGGAAAATTCATCCGAGGTGATGAATTTAAACAGAACCTTGAATTATCTCGAAAAGCTTATCCATTTCACCAAGTAAAAAGGAGACATACATTTTGAAGATCAATAAGTTATGGTTAACTAAGTCAATCGCCTTACTAAAATCAGTATGTGCAACATACATGCGACAGGTACTAAAAAAAGCTTTAAAAACATGGCAGGTAAGCTCTGAGAGATTCGTAAAAATTAAAAAGACCAAATAGTACGTACCAATTCGTTCAAACGATTTAGATAAGACACTCAACTTGGCGATGCCTCTATTGTTGTTAAAATGATGTCTATTTCCACATTTGTGAATTGGAGTACGGAAACTTCTTTTTCAACGCAAAGAGAAAACACCTGATTTCAATGGCTGATTAAAAATCATTGAAATGACACCACATAGCTCGACAGATCTATATTGTAGAGACCTTAAAGCATCCAAAACCTCATTTTCTGAAATGACCGAGTTAGGAATCAAAACCGATCTAGGTATCGCATAAGGATACTTGGCAGTTGAACCGCTATTAGCCGCTACAAAATTTCCTCGGAAGTATTCAGCAGAGATTTGAAGTTTCAATATCATTAGAGAACTCAGACCCAGTGAAAGAAACATACGAGGAATAGAAACGTGTGCGAAATAATCGATCAGAGAAAAGTAATTAAGGGGTCGTTGGACTTAACTTCGTGGTCCCCATTGAAAATCATGCGCCGATGGAGACACTTAGCGTTACATCGGAATATGTAGATGCTCTGCCATTTATCCATGATCGATTGTACATTACGTACCATTAGGCCAAAATATATTGGGGTATCCAGACGATCTTTCAATGACGGTACTTTCCGTATGTCTTATTTAAAATTCTCTAAAATATATGTAAATACATTTCCAGTGTTTTTATGACATCTCGGACAATTGCAGGAATTAAAATCCTTTCTTTTACAACTTCTCGGGCTCTTCCGCGAAGAAAAGATTGAAGCCTTTTTAGGTTTTCGGCATCTGCTGACCTCAGTGCTGTTTTTAAAACTGCTAATGAATAAATTGCGTTTCTTGTGGGTTAAAGCGGTGCGCCGATTTGTGCACTTGTTGGTTGCATTTTTGGTGACATATTCTGGGTCGCCTGAACCAGCATAACCCTTGAGATGTTTTGCATTCGTCTCCTCTACATGTTGTTAAAGTATTAGCTTCACTACTTCAAACCATGTAAAACGTCGCAATAAATAACAAAAATAGTCAAAAAATCTTTTGTTATATGGGAAAAAATGGCAACGCTGTTCACGCTTCTCTGTACGCGTCTCTGTTAAACGGGAAATCTGTTTACGCTTCTCCGTACGCTTCTCTGTGAAACGAGAAATCTGTTTATGCTTCTCTGTTAAACGAGAAATCTGTTTACGCTTCTCCGTACGCTTCTCTATTAAACGAGAAATCTGTTTATGCTTCTCTGTACGCTTCTCTATTAAACGAGAAATCTGTTTATGCTTCTCTGTACGCTTCTCTGTTAAACGAGAAATCTGTTTACACTTCTCTATTAAATTTGCAACCTTAATCTTTCATCATCACTACTCGCACCTATCACTACTACACCTTCACAAACCTCTAATATGCTTAGCATATTGGCCTCACCATACTTATGTTCAAGTGTGTTTGTACTTATGCATCTCTGTTAGGATTAGAATCAGCATGCAGCGACGGAATTGATGTGCCTGCTGCCATGGAGATGAGTGTTTTTTTTCAGTGAGGAAGTTGCTTGTGAAGACAAGTTTATCTTGCTTTGTAAGTGTTATTGCAATCCACAAGCCCCCGGGCTGATCTTATGGGCAGGGCCACTCTATACCCTGCCGTACTTATGGTCTCAATTGACCTTTTATTTTATATGGTAGACTAGGAATTTTGGTCCGGTGACCTTTCTAATCTATCCTCCTCTTCTAATTTAATTTTGCTTTACATTGTAAAAAAAAATTACGTATATAATTTTAAACGTCGGAAAGATTTAAATTTGGTTTCTATTCATGTTTATTTGTAATGTATATACGTTCATATTTAGAAATATGCATGACTAAACATATTTGTTGTTTATGTGAAATAAAAAGAGATAAAGTGACATACAGGGAAATAGTGAAGGAGTGATAAAAATGACTGACAATCATTTACAAGCAAATTTTAGGAATTTAACATTTACGTAATGTATGTGTATTTTACTTATCTGATTTAGAGTATAACTTGAAATAGTGCAGCTTAAATTGGGCTTGAGTGTGCTCGATTTAACTTGCTTAACCTAATGCTACCTGCCTGCTGTTGCTAGCGAATTTTCTGATGCTGATGACGGGAGGAATTTATTTATTTATTTATTTATTTATTTATTTATTTATTTATTCCACTTATACAGAAACTCAACTAAAACAAACAACAGTCGAGTTCCAATGACTCTTAAAGTAAATCTTAAA
>KK503181.1:0-10721 GCA_000688735.1 Glossina austeni | reverse complement strand
GGAAAATATTGACACACTTGTGCAAGAAGCTTGAGCGACATGCCCAGTTTGGTCACTAGTGTTCACATTCGAACAGCAGGGAGGAGAAGCGGACTTACTTTGCACTTTCTTATTATTATTTTTAGGTGATGACGTCATGGGGAGGAATAAATTATAAAACTGTCTCCGTTTGTCGTAATCACCATCAAACTTGGGGATGGCTATTTTGAAGTGGCACTGGATATTGTTGTATGATGAATTGATGGGCTGGCGCTCATCTCTTAGGTGGATGTCACATGAAGCTTGATTAGCTTCGATGATAGCTTGCAAGTGGTCATGGTCATCTTGATCCAGATAGTCGTATGAAGCATTCCCAAGATTTCTCGTACAAGTCTTCTAATTGATTCCATAACTTGTTCATTGTGTCAATTCGGACCTTGTAGTATATCTGATGCTCATTCTGACTCATCTCAGAAAGACTTGTCATAACTTTCTTTAATGCCGCCATGCGAGCATTAATTTTGTTGATTAAAACATGTGTGGTATCATTGTTGCACTGTTTTCATTCTCGAACTGATTACGACTTGTTTGTAATGCAAGAAGCTTAGTGGATTGGATTCGGAAAGCCGATCGGCTTCATTGTTAAATATGGCAAAGTATTCTTGTCTTAATACCTGTATTTGCTGATTATATTGCTTCTCAAAATATTCAATATATGGCTGATCGTAGATAAGTATGCCATCTGCGTTGCCAAATGCATCCCTTTCATGGGGAAAATTCTGCTATCTCTTTTTATAATAGGATGCCTTAGTCTTCCTGTCAGGGGAATTCTTATAGCTGCGTATAATACGCTGTATTCTTTCGCTTGTAACATTTTGCAATTGGAGCAAATCTGAAGCTGGCATCGTCTTGTTTGATGATGTTTTTCTTGGTGATACGTTCATTTATCTTTTGAAAATTATTTTCAAAAGGATATGTTTAGTTGTCCGGAATGGCCAATCCAAAGCAGACCTTTGCAGATTGTTGAATGCTCGTATGTCTGTAATGGCTCATCCAATACAGATGTTGCTCTTTGTTGTTATTCGTAGTGAATAACTCAAACGGCTTGAGGATGCTTTAATGTATTTGTTTATTTATTTGAAATATGTTTTAATGTATTTATTACGGATGTCAATCGGTATTCGAAAGATGTCACGTCGGGGTCACCAAAAATGGAGGGTACTCTTGGAGAGTCCAAAAAAAAAACAACCTTTAATTTGTTGGTATAAGTCAGCTAAAATGAAACATTAGAGCTGTACCAATGTTTAGTGGATAATCTCCAGCGCTTGTAACTAAGAGACGCAACAAAAAAGCTAATTGGGAAAATGACTCAAAAGATATATTACATCTGATAAACGAAAATAAACTTTATTGGGGATGAAAAATTACAATTAACTTAAAGTAATTAAGAATCATTCTCAAAATGTCTTACAAATACATCTTGACTTATAGTTGCAATATCCAACAATCGAATTTTGCAAAATTTGCAAAATATAACAATTCAAAATCATGTCACATAAGAATGCAATGTAAACAAATAAAAGAACAAATGGAAAAGACGACACATTTTCAGCGAGTGAATTGCAACATGTAGTTATAGTGATAATTGAAGGAACTGCACCAAAGGACATACAAACGAATACGCATAATATAAGGTACATTGACATTTATATTTATAGTTAAATGAATATTAACAAATTGGAGTAAAATGAAGTATATAAAATCTAAATTGAATAAAATATATACTAAATCTAAAAAACCATTCATAGCTTTTTATAAACTTTTACTTTACTGGCACTTTTCGTTTCCCTCATTAACTCCGCACAACTTGTGTATCTGTCGACGTTCTATCAACTACTGGAAAAAATTTTTTTTCTTCACATTTCGTCACTGAATTTAACAACAGGGTTAAATTTGTGAGAACTGTTACGAAATAAAAATCAAATGTTGCAAGTATAAACTAAAATTTTAAATCATGTAACATTTTAACGTGATATCTATCTATAGTTGGGGTATGGCTCAGGGCTGTGCACCCTTTTATTAAGATTAAAGCAATCTTCGTGTTTTGAGTTGCGGTATGTAATTTTATATATTTTCATAGAATTTTTCAAAAGTATATGTAAGCTTATGGTGTTTACCGGGTTAGCGGCTTATGGAAATTATGTGGTAATGCACTCGGTTGGGACTTTATAGAGTTTTCAGCTTGTCCTGATTTCACGTTAAATCGGGATATGATTACAAGTTGTAAATCAGATGCGCATGTAGTTAACATCTTGCAGTAAATATTGGAAGACTTACCAAACAAAAGGATAATTTGTATTACTTTTGTAAAAGTGATAATTTACCAAAGAAAAAAAAAATCTAAAAAGAGTATGTACAATTCATTATATACTATTAAAGGAAAAAGTAAAACTTTATCAAGCAATTCAACAGTCTTTTTAGTCTTCATTAGTATTAAATGCAAAATCAAATAGATATGCAATATGAATGCCCATCTCAAAACATTATGTAGAAAGTGTTGATTAATACAAAATGGCGAACCTATAGAAAAAAAATTACAGTAAATTGCAAATATTTTTTTGGTATAATATAACGAAGAGCATACACCATTGTGATGAAAGTAAAGTTTATATATTGCGAAGGCATAAAAGAATAAGTGTAAAATCTAGGAATATTTTCTCTCACATTTCTCTATTCCTTTTGAACACAAGTGATGATAACCACAATGATAAAAGAGGGAAGGTGTCCTCCTAGACCACCTAATAACTCTTACCATGAATTCATTTGATCATAAGTTTGTGCCTGATCGTTTTGCTTTTGTCCTCATATTAAAGGAGCATGTTTGAAAGCATCTTGCATGCTGAATGTACATGACTGCCAATGCAGATGTTAACGAAGAAACAAGCAAGAACAAATCGAAATTTAACTTGTAATAAAATAAAAAAGAATTGCTATCAATATTGATGTCTGCTTTCAACGATCGTCATAGTCTATATGAACATCTTATCTCTTGCGATAAACAAAATATAAAGAACTTTTATGAATTTTTTTTTAAACAGGGAAGACAAAAATAATGTAATAAGAAAAGTAATTAATTATATATAGTAATTTCAAATTATTAGCCTAACAAGTTATTTACACTTATCGTCGCTTGACTATTAAGAAATCTTCCACGTCATCCTCAGGGTTGTCACCTACTCTTCCTGGAATTACCTGTATACCGCACAATAAACTACCAAGATTCGTTCTTTCTTAACCGTACAGCCGTTGGAACAACTTATTAGCAGTGGTCTTTCCTGCCGTATCTGATGTCTCTATTTTCAAGCCCAACGCTCACAAACACTACTCGCTTTCACTGACCTTACAACCTTTCCTGATCATCACGTGTCCCTCTGAGTACGTTGTCGTACAAGAAAAAAAGGCGTCAAACTTGAAGTTTTATACCGAAAATAGGAATAACACATCATTGTGTTTAATCGATATCGTAATTTTTGTGCTGATTTCTTACTGTTTGTAACTCAAATCATACATTAGTTGCTTCCATAAAGACGTGGTCTTTATTGTGTCAAATATTTGCCTACTTAATTTGTGGAAATATAACCGAAGTTTCATTGTACTACGAGCATACCAATTGTTTATTTGTTTCAAAGAATTATAACTCGTTCAATATGTATACATCTCCGCATGATCTTTCGAAAAAACTCCGACTAGTATTTTTATATTGTCCCGAAATGGTTATACTTTATAAAAGGAGTAACAGTACTATGCGAAATTTTGTTAGACTTTTGACAAAAAATTAAAACTATTTTGTTAATGAATTTGTGTGTCTGAAGCAGTGATGGGGGGTGACACAATGAGGCGTTATTTTTATTTTCCGTTTGTGATTAATGTTCGAGATTTTCTTTATTTGACAAGCGATTTTTTTTAAGGGAATACGCCGCGGGTGTTATAGCAGCCAGTTTTGGCCAAGAAAACCCTATCGGTAATGTCACTAGTTATGTAGTCCATGTTCACTTACCTTTTGGCTGCGGTAACACGACGATAGTCCTAAACACTCGTAGTCACTTCTGTACTCCAAATACAACTCTATAAAACTTAGACAGTCCTAAACACTCGTAGTCACTTCTGTACTCAAAATAAAACTCTATAAAACAGTCTTAGACAGTCCTAAACAGTCCTAAAAGTGTTGAGGTTGCAGTGCAACCGACATTGGTATGAGTTGCATGACACTTTGTTTCTTATGCTATCTATTATTGCGTATGCTAGCTGAGGTCTGATCAAACATGTTTGCTTGCAACTAAGTTATCATCTCAGCTTTTCTTGTATGAGTACTGTAATGCTATCCGTGTGTATATTTTATTGTTATTGCTGGCTTAGATACTAAATCGAATGCTTTTATAAACCGTTAAGCATGCCTTTATATGGTATACATCATATCAACATAAGGGTGTGAAAATAAATTCGAATTTAACTAGCAAAGACACCTACCAATATTAAAACATTCCAACTAAAATCCAGTTGGATTTTAAAATTTGTATGGTAGCATAAAATGGATATGGCAGAACACCCAAATTTGAGACTCTATTGCGGCCAAACTAGAAAATGCCACCCATATTCACCTATATCACGCGAATCTATATAAAAGCATCTATTGAATAAACAAAAAAAAATTATACTTTTCTACACGGAATTATTTTTAACGATTTTTTGAAATTTGGTATGTTAGTGTAAAATGCATATGGGAGAACACCCAAATTTGAGACTCTAGTGCGGCCAAACTAGAAAATGTCACCCATATTCACCTATATCACGCGAATCTATATAAAACAAATCGATCGAATAAACAAAAAAAAATTACACTTTTCTACACGGAACTATTTTTAACGGAATGGAAATTTAATTAAATGGAAACCAAACAATATGCAGAATGCAGCACGTGCGATGTAAAAAAATGTAAGAATGTAAGAATGTAAGAATGCAATTATTAACAAAAATATTGTTAATTTTTCGTTTATTACTGAAAAACAAAAGCGCTTTATTCTACATTTACTTATTTGTTCACTGTAATTATGTTATAATTATTTTGGGTACAATATCATGGTTAAATCTGAAATTCTATTGGTCGTTATTTGTATGACCAATAATTATATTAATTGTTGCTTGATTTGACATCACATTGTTTCAAACGTTTGGAAAGTAATGGGATTAAGAATCCGTTCATACGCGCTAGGTGCGCGTATAAATGTGTATGACGACAAAACGAACGACAGGTATATATGTCAAATCAAACGTTATCAAATATTTGTGTTTGTTAGATCATTTATTTGGTATTGAAGAATAAAGACTTATTCTATGAAACTTTAATTTATATTTTTTTTTAATTTATATATGACATTTTACCCAAAATGATTACAATTACAATGGACAATTAAATTCATATACGCTTACAAAAATTTCTCCAAATTTCAATAGTCACCTACGAAAGAATTTAGATTCTTTTTTAACAAATTGGTTTATTCTTATTAGTTACGTACAAGCAATATTCCTGTGGTAAAGAACAACTCTTTGGCGGTTATTTCGTGCAAATGTATATATATATATGTTTCTATGCACGGTTATATATGTTAAGTATTTAAAATACATTTTGCTTGAGAGAGATACATACATACATTACATACACTGTAGAGTTTGTAAAACTGTAACAATATGAAGGAGTGAAAGAAAACCGATCAAATTTGAAGTTTCTTAAGAAAATGATTCTATATTAATATCCTAATATGATTCTCTCTTATTAAAAAACACAATCTGTGGTTTGGAAACATAAGAACCGTTTATTGAATTTTGTTTTTTTATTTGCACTATTTAGATGAATTTCATTCTAATTGCTGTGTAGATTTTCTCTACACTATTTACATAAATTTCTCCAAATGTTTATTGTTTATATGATTTACATTATATTATTTATATTCTTCTTTGGCTAAAGTTTTACAAAAGTCTAAATATTTTTAAGGTTTGACAAATTTTATAAAAACGTTTTATAAAAATTGAAAATCAAAGTACTTTATATAATATCTAACATAAAGAAAATTTTGTTCAATAATCATTACTTTTTATATTTACGTATATATCACATATATATAACATATAACACACAAAAGCGAAAGATTGAGTGAGTAAGAGAGGGGTAGCGCTTACTTCGTGAAAACGTTTTAAAAATTTTACAATTTTTTAAAAGAAGCGAATGAGATGAGTTGTCTTAACTTATTATTTTTCATAACTATTCCAACACTTTCCTTTTACTGAAAAACAAAAGCGCTGTATTCTATATTTGCTCATTTGTTTATTGTGTTTATGTTATAATTATTTTGGGTACAATATCATGGTTAAATTTGAAATTTTATTGATCATTATTTATATGACCAATATTTATGTTAGTTGTTGCTTGATTTGACATCACATTGTGTCAAACATTTGCAAAGTAACGGGATTAGCCGGGATTTGCACTCCGTAGGCGCCGCTATTGCGCCATATGCCATATGCTCTGTCAGCGCCGCTATTGCGTAGTTTGCATTTAATAACCAGCGAGTTTGGAATTTTATATTATGTTTACCCTTGAGAAAACATGGAAGAAGTAGATTATTGGGAAAGTTTTGAGATCAGTAAACATATATAACTCATATATAACTCGATAGCTTCCATGTTCAAATATTGATCCATATAGTGTTTAATCGATGATTTTGTGCTACAAAGTGTTAGTTTTATTGCATCTCTCAATGGTAGAATCGAACATTTTATACTTTGCGTGCAAATTGTCATAGTAAACGCCGAAAAATAAGTTATAATTCAATAGCATATTTCAATTATATTTGAATTTTAGAGAGCACAAAAGATGTCATGGCATCAGGAAATAGAATTATACTCAAATTGGTGCAAATTCAAGGGATGTAGCAGAATATTTCTTCGCGTCCTTGATGATCTCGAAAGCACAGAACAAGGACAAAATATTATGAAGTCATCAACATCGGGCAACGATATGGAGCCAGCGGTAGGAGCGTCAAGCTCCACAGTGGAAGACGGCAATGCGTCGTTGCTTAATGCGAATGAAGTATCCAATATTCGCGAGATGTCGATTACATCTCCTAAATTGGAGAATTCGGGTAATAGCTCAATAGATTTAAAAATTAATATTACAAATCGTAGTTTAGACTACCTAGGAGAATACGAAGTTTTAAGAAAAAGGGTTAATCCTCCAAAAATATCGAATAGGGAGGTACTTTTTGCAAAACCAACTGCTAAACCAAACGGTAAAAGGTTTCCCGCAAAAAGATGGAGGATTTTTGCTAACTCCCTTCGAAAAAAATCACATGGATGAACAATTTATGCATAAGGCAGAATTTTTTACAAATCCTCAGTTTGTAAAATTCGCTGAGGATTTAGTAAGACAAAAATTTAACATGATAAACATCGTCCGCTACATTAACTACACCAGTTTTGGATGGAATACGTTTCATACAAAATTGCGGCTATATGCAAAATGCATATATCACAATTCTAGCAATTGCAAAAAATTTAAAGTCCAAATAAACTTTTTAGAAACAAATGTCGAAGTCAATATTTTCTGTAATCAAAAAGGAATTATTCATCCACGCGATAGTTATAAAACCCCACAAATACGTGGTGTTAAAAGGGAGTTAGCAAAAAAAGAATTAAGAAGAGAACTCGCTGCAAATTGGAGGGACAAGAAAATTTTAAGGTGCTGCAAAGCTTTAAGAGCAGCTGGAAATTTTGATTCCCTTCCTTCTGCAGCAGTAGCAAGGAAAATTAGGTCAGAATTCAAGCGGTCTCAAGATAGAGATCCTGATGCTTTTTGTGATCTATACAAAATGCAGCAGGATAAAAATTGGAGCATATTTATCCAAAGAATTTCCTCCCCATTGGAAATATATCTCTATTCTGAGAACCAGCTGAATTTGTTGTTTAAAAATAAAGGCCGTCTGTTCAAGATGAGCAAAAAAACTTTATTTTTTGACGCCACAGCTAGCGTCGTTGAAAAAATTAATAAGGAATCAAAGCGTATATTTTTATACAGTTCAATTCTACACGCAAGAGATGAAAACGAAAATGATGGCATTCTAATGCCCAAAGCTGAGGCAGTGTTATGCAATCTTTGTTTAAAAACGTTTTGCCAACAGCACCGAATGCGTTGGCCCATTTGCCAGCGCATAGTAACAGATTGGAGCAAAGCCGTAATAACTGCTGTAATCTCAGCTTTCAACGATATGAAATCAATTTCCACCTACTTGCACAAGTGTCACAATTTTTTAATACAACGTGGTGGAAATTTAGAATTTCTTGTCGTACAATTGTGCTGTAGCCACATTATTAGAATGGCCCAAAAAGATATTGCCACTTGCTTCGAAAACCAAGAAGTACTCGATTTTTACACGAAACAAATTATTTGGGCCATTCAAATATCAGGATTGGCGGAATTTTATTCTTGGTTAAAAGGATTTTTCACTATCCTTACGCAAAAGAATGTGGATGGAAGAATTGAAGAAATCCTTGGGAACTTGAAAAATAAAACTTCAACTGGCGATGTAACTGTTGAAGCCGGTGAGGAAAAAGAGTGTCTGAAAGGTGAAATTCCGTTATATGAACAAAGCCCTTTCTATACATAGGGCTTAGAAACTATGTGCAATGTTAGCACAGAAACTCTGTCTACCCCTCACAAAGAAAATGTATTTTTAGCAAAAAAATATGTGGCTTATGCGCCTTTATGGACAAATATAATGGGAGTCCATGAAAGCAAAGGAAGCACTTCCGTATCTAATAGTCAGGTGTAAGGTTATTTTTCTAGGGTCAAAAATATTATTCTTGAAGGCCAAAGAAATGTTCGGGCAACCGATTACATCAGAAAATCTTGTGAATATATAGAATCTAAATTGGTGGAAATTTCTTATAGATATTTAGAGGAAAAGACGGACGAAAGGATAAAGTCTAAGCAAGAAGAACTACTAGAAGAAAAATGGCGTCGAACACCCAAAAAAGTGAAACAAAACTTCAATAATAAACTTCGCTTGACTTAAAAAATATTTAAAAAATATAACTGGGAAAGCTTGCCCAATCTAAAAAGGAATATGAGAGACAAGCAATTTATTATTGGAAAATACAATAATATGTTTTCTAAACTTTCGAGTGATTCTAGCAAGTTTTGGGCATTTTTAGACCTAATAGAATTTCAAAGCTCAGACTCGAGAAAAGAGATATACAACAGCCTAGTAGAAATATATATTCATATTTTAATCGGGGAATCTAAGAGACAAAACGTCGTCTGTTTCAGTTGTATAGAGGGTCATCAATTGTTTTATAAAAATAGTCCGGAGTGTAAAAGGTAACTCAAAAATGCTCTCACTGAATGTAATCAAATTATAATACCCATTCTACATTCCAATCATTTTACTTTGGGCTTCACAAATGTAGTGGAAAAAGAATTTATTTACATTGATCCTTTCGGGGAAAACGAGAAAAGTGTCCGAACTTTTTTCTTTATATTTGGAGACATACTAGAAGACAGCACAATTTGGCTATGTAAAAAGGTTGGCCATTACATCCATGTTGATTCCTTCAATTGTGGAGTCCATATTTGCCAATTTGTTCAAGCATTGTTCCAATCTGCAGATTTGACAAAAGTAGAAAGTCCTTCCGAATACAGAAAAATAATGAAACAAAACTTAATGGACTTTACAGATAACTTAGAAAATATATGTCTACATTGTGGAGGCATATGTAATGACGACAGCGTTAAATGCGAAGATTGTGGCAGATCCATAGATAACAGCTGTCGTAGTTACCATTATAATAATTCTAATGAAATACGGTGCGTTTTATGCCAAAGCCGTGGGAAGATCTGAAAGTCGGTCCGTTTATTCAATCTGTTTTTGTCCGTAAATATATCTAAATGAAATGTGCGCTTTGATTCCTGTCACAGACAAAATACGATGTTTATCGAGCGGACGGCGTTTCGCAATCAAATGTCGTATATGAATGTAAATATGAAAACTATCCGGAAAAATTCGGCACAGGCCGAATATAGCTTTTTCTTGCTATTATCTTAATTTTTTGTATATATGAGTTCAACTTTGAATACTTATAACCCTTACCCAATTTCTTAAAACTTCTAAAATATGTCTTTTTAAAAGCATCTTACTTAAAAAAAAAGATAGTGTAATTTTTATGTATACAGTCGAGAAATTGTGATGAATAATTAAAAAAATGTATTGCATAAAAATATATAAGAAGTCGAAGCAAATAATGTGAGTAATAACTAATTAAATCACATGGAGGAGATTTGTGTAAATAGTGCAGATAAAACTTTTATAAGTATGATAAATGAATATGATAACTAAAAACATGACAAATTTATTCCTATTCACTGATCTCAAAACTTTCCCAATAATCTCCTTTTTCCATGTTTTCTCAAGGGTAAACATAATATAAAATTTTCTTTATGTTAGATATTATATAAAGTACTTTGATTTTCAATTTTTATAAAACGTTTTTATAAAATTTGGCAAATCTTAAAAATATTTAGACTTTTGTAAAACTTTAGCCAAAGAAGAATGTAAATAATATAATGTAAATCATATAAACAATAAACATTTGGAGAAATTTATGTAAATAGTGTAGAGAAAATCTACACAGAA
>KK503180.1:16937-32086 GCA_000688735.1 Glossina austeni | reverse complement strand
ATCCGTAAGGGTCAACAGTCTTTTCAGTTATTCAGGGATGACGGCTAAGCCAAACCTGCCATCCCCTATCCGTAAAGGTCAGCAATCCTAGTAGTCATTCAGGGATGACGGCTAAGCCAAACCTGCCATCCCCTATCCGTAAAGGTCAGCAATCCTAATAGTCATTCAGGGATGACGGCTAAGCCAAACCTGCCATCCCCTATCCGTAAAAGTTAACAGTCTTATTAGTCATTCAGGGATGACGGCTAAGCCAAACCTGCCATCCCCTATCCGTAAATGTCAGCAATCCTAATAGTCATTCAGGGATGACGGCTAAGCCAAACCTGCCATGCCCTGTCCGTAAAGTCAAAAAAAAAAATCAAACTAGCAGTGAAGTCAACTGATAATGTAGTCCGTATACACTTACCTTTTGGCTACTGTAACACGACTGAAAGGCTGAATGTGACGCGACGCGCACTTTGATAGTCGCGATCACCATTGCTGTCCCGTTACATCGATGTTTTGGGCTATATTTGTGCTACAACCTCAACACTTACTTGCATGTGTGTTGTATTTTTATGCTATCTGAAGTCTGATCGAACATGCTTGCCATGTTATGATCTCAGCTTTCCTCGTATAAGTGTTGTTATGCTATCCTTATATATTTTATTATTATTACTACCTCATGTGATTGTTGGTGCTGGCTTAGGTACTAAGTCGAATGATTTTATAAACCGTTAAGCATGCCTTCATGTAATATGCATATTTTTGTAAGCTCTCCTTCTTCACAAACGTTTGCTTGTATGCCTAACTTATGCTTAGTCGCGTATGATTGCTTGCATCTACTAATACTACCTTAAGTACCGAACCGTATGAGTTTATTGTTCAAATCGGATGATTTATAAGCCGCAGAACCGTTAAGCATGTCTTCATATGATATACATCACATCAACATATATAATTTTATCGCTTCACTTTTTTTTCGTAATGTTTGCTTGTTTGCCTATCCTTATGCCTGTCCTGTTATTATCAACATCATTGATATAGGTACCGAATCGTATGATTTGCTAAACCGTTAAGTAAGGTTTTTTTTCCCGAAACCGCAAACACGAGATTTGTGCTTTTGCAAAAATGAGCGGTTCAATAACTTGTTGATAATTAAGGGTGAGTTATTGGCATGTCGCTTAACGGATTATAACTTGTTTCTCTACAATGTTTATAAGGCCCTACTTATGTATATGTTGGACAATGTAAAGACTTATATGCAGTGTTTATCTATGTGCTACTTAAGAATATATTTTATTTACATACATTTTATTTATATACATTTGTGGTCACTAGCGTGTGTGGGAGAAGGATGATCGTAAGGAGAGCCGATATGTAAGGGGCATTCATGTGGAGCGACAATTCAGACGGACTGTTTTTGGGGGTAGACATTTGCGCGGACGGATTTATTTTTAGTAAGGAAGTAAAACGCTGCATTGTTATACGCTGCAACTCTTCAGGATATATTAAGTGTATTAACATTGGAAAGGACTTGAGGTAGACCCATTTTTTATTCAGAAAGCGATTCTGAATCGATCTAAGCTTGTACGTTCGCTGTTCGTCTTTATATTTTTTATTCAATTTGCAGCCCGCAATTTTTGACATATTTTGATGAGGTTTAGTACACCGAAGTGTTTTGGCGCAAAGGCGAAGACTCGGATCGGAACATTGTCGGCCACTTATCATATAAATGTAATAAGCAAAGTTGTATAAAGGGCCCTTGTCTATTATAAGGTTTTATTTGCTTTTTTACTTGAGATCCCCTTTTTTTTATTTAGATTTTAATGTCAGTTTAGAAATCACACCTGGAGAACATTCACGCAGAGCAGATACTCGCCTTCGAATTAATGTTTGGTTAAATACCAGTAGCTTGCTATTATATATATTTTCTAAGGAAGCAGGTGGAAACGATGTAGTTTTAAAGAAAATCACTCTGCCTCATAAAATTTTTCACTCATTATCATGAGAACCTTTATTTAGCGATTGCTATTGCTGTAGCGTTTTTTGTCAGAAAATATTAAAACTTAGCCTTTGGTTTCTTTTTATAAGAAAGCCCTTTTTCTTTGGTTTTATTCGGTTCACTATATACGCCTATTTAGCTATTTACTCCAGTTGCATATATTAAACCTTAAACTTGTTGCTGTAACTCTATAAATTATAGGGACATTTCACATTAAAATATCGTCATTGAATTGTCAACGAAATAAAATGAGGTACGTACCAAACTGTATACGATTAGAAGAAAACGAATAAACATAAGTCAGCTTATCTAGCACCAATATTGCGGCGCGACGTAGCTAATGTCGCGCTGATGTTACCGCAACCTAAGGCCTGTCCGTATGAACAAGACTTTACTGTAATTTATTTTTTATTCCATTGTTTCATAAAAATGGTATTAAGCATCTCATCGAAAAGCATCACTCACAGAGACATCAGCGTTGGTCTGTCGACACAGTTCACCCGTGTCCTTACTCGACATACAACTTTCGCTTTGAATATTTTAATAAAGCAGCTGAGCTATTAGAAACGTTTTAGACTCCATGCTTTATATTTTTAAAGCTTTTTATTATTCGATTTAATCATATCATCATATGTAGTGAAATGGTAGCTCGTTGAACAATTTTTTTATTCATCCCATTTTAGCAACGTGCCTATAGTGTCAATTCCCTCTCTCTCTCTCTATGTAGTCATTTGCGGCTAATTTATGCAGAGGACGTAAAACTATCCTGCTCCACAAATTCAATGGTTATAAATAGTATTTAAGACTATTTTATGAAGAAAGTACTTCGTTAAACTACGTTAAATCTATTAATGCATATCAATTCTTTTTATGCCTATCACCGAAAGACATCGTATTGTCATTTAGTCATATTGCCAAAAACACCCTTCTGGCCCTACAAAAAGGAGATATTTTTGATGAGCATAAAGTTCTTAATAGATGTAGTTACGTGTGTTCGGGGTTGGATCTGCGCGATCTCCTGGTCACAGAAGTTAAGATATCCAGTTTAAAATTGGTACGAGCACTGGAATTCCTCGGAGGTACTTTGGCATTGAAAATGGCCCAAACTGGTCAAAGAACACAGAAAACCTTAATTTGAAAGCACTTATGTTTCTCTCTTCTTTATCGCTCATTTCTGAATTTATCTTGCGGAGGACTCTAATATCCCAAAAAAATAGACAAAATCCCAAAAATCACAAAAAGCGATAAAATTTTAAAATCACCTGAAACTTCCAAAATTCATTAATGTTAATCATGTAATCATAATTTGCAATACTAATTTTATCATACCTTCATGTGCATTAAGAATTCGATTTTCGAAAACCAAATTATTTAGATACGTTACTTTCCATTTGATTCATAGTTTCCATAATAAAATTTCCTTCCACGTTTTTATAAAAAACGTTTGACCATTTGTTTTTTTGTCTTTCATAATGTTGACAATTAATTAGATGGCTTTGCGTATGAGCACAAGCCAGCTCTCACTATACCCCAATCTTTTATTACTTTTTAGTATCATCAGAACTAACTGGATAGGCGCAGCAGTTTAATGTCCTCTATAACAGGAAACTATATATGGGAAGAAAAGTGTTCTCTTAGGTTTCGAAAATGTTGCCAGGATTTAGATAGCGAAGCTTAAATGCTTCTTGGCCAACAATGGAGCCGTTCTTAAATTACAGACCTATAAAGGAAGAGTTTTAATAGTAGGGGGCATCACAGAAAAACGAGAATTTTGGTACGTCTATGGTCCTCCCAAGATTCACATTGTTATAAGTTTTGAACGTTCCAAATTTTTGGCATTGCGTAGGCAGACATGGTTGAATTATTTCCCTTTTTTTCAGAAAGATATTCCCCTTCATCATTTTACTAAGCTCCGACATACTTAATAGTCACCTAGTACTAAGTAAAAGAACTTCTTTTCGTAATGCTACAGAGCTGTTATGTGCACCCATCAGAAATGAAATAACCAGAAGTACTAAAATAATTAACATTAAAGCGGTTTCAATGATCTTTAAGAGAAATGGACATACACAGAACGCAGCGAAGATTTATCTTATCGTACCAGGCTCGTACTTCGGTATTTCTGTTGTTGTTGTTTTATTGCACAATTTTGTCTGCGTGCAATAGGAAGGTCATGTCCATTGAATGCAATATTCCCATACTTTGGAAAAATATTTATTTACTCTACTTTTATTTTTGTGTTTTCTCGTTGCCCTAACTTTTTTTTCTGTTGTGCAAATTTGCCACCTTTATCTTGTAATGTACGAACTCAAAATTTTGTGCAGCATATCGTATAAGCGAAAGTATATTTTATGGTTTCAGAATGCAACATTAAATGTGGCCACAATAAGTAATATGCTTCACCAATAAGCTTAATATATTTTTAAAATACATAAATCGTTCAAAGTTCCATAAAAAATTTTTCGAGCAAAACCTAATATAACCTGCACATCGTTGGAAAGGCTACTAATAGAGCATTTGTTTAAAATTGGACGCGGGAACATAAAGAGTAGAATAATTTAGATAAAAAACGACATACATTTAGATAAAAAAGAACACTGAACACACTGAAGTAAAACGTTATGTGGGAAGTGTTCGATCCGGTTTTCAATAGGGTTCGTTATTGGGACAAAACAAGGTGCTTAAGATATCTCAAAAAATTGTGATCTGTATATTAAACACAGCAATATAAGCTTAGATAGCTTCGGAAAGTGGTTCCGAATCGGTCCGTTTTAAAAAAGGCAGGTCCGTTTCAACTCTTTTTGGGTGTTACGTCCACAAGTGGTGTGGGGTACAACAAAACTTGTTTTGATTTAGAAAAAGAGAGTACAAGACATCTCATCTTATAACACTTCATTGACAAGTAGTTGTCTTGTTTTCCTCAAACGTCTTTGTCGTTATACTTAAGGAGTAACACCACTGTAATGCCCTACAAAAGGAGATTTTCCGCGAACCGACACCACACACGTTCATCTATATGTTCTCAGCGAGAACTCTTTTGAAAAATTTCAAAAGAAAATTTCTTCCAGATAGCAAATTTGTCCCTAAATTATCTAGAAGTCTCAAAATTCCTATAAAGACTTACAAACATTTTTTTTGTTGTGTAAGGCAGTGGCCTTAGCTCTTAACGCCTCAAAGAGTGTTAGGAGTATTTGCATATTAAAGCTTCTAGTATGAAAAGTTCTCTGTTAGATTGTGCAAACTTAATCGTAGACATGTTCCCTTTACATACTTTTGGTTAAGTGAACTAACAAAATTATTTTTTCTTAAAGTTCATAAGTTATGTTATTTATGAGTTTATGGATTGTGTTTTGATTTTTTTTTTATTTCTATTCTATTTCATTTCTCTTACTCTATAAAACGGAAAGTTGTAATATATTTCATTAAATGTCATCATTAAATATCAAATATATATAAAAAGAATGCGTAGAGAATATATGACTTTATTCTTTTATTTATTGCATGATTACAATAACAGTATATTATATATTCAGATGGGTTACAGTTTAAGAGAAAAAATAAATTAGAAAGACTAAGGTATTAAAGATCATACACATTTTTAGAGACACTCTGTAATATAATGTGCATTTAACTAAATAAAATAGTTCTCAACCTGCGACACCATTTATATTATATAAATAAATATTAATTATTATAAAATAAATAAGGGACAAAAAGGAGATATTACATGCTTTTTTTTTTTTTATTTTCAACTATAGACTTCGGTCAATATAGCACATAATTACACAATTCTAAGGCCTGCGCAATCGCTTTGTCTAACCTTAGTACTCGTCAATCGGCAGCAGCAGAAACAATTTACGTTTCACAGAATTAGGTCAATTTTTTTTTAAACCATTTAAGAATTCATCAAAGGATTTCGAAGTCTGCGATAACGCATTTCAGTGTCGAACTGAGCGGAAAATTCAAGCATTATTCCTTGGCTTTCGAGCTAAACACATAAAAGCATTTCGTTCTTTTGAAATGATCTACGTAAACTCTTAATAAAAGAATATAAATTTGCAAAAATAAAAGTAAACAACAGATGTTTCTTTCTTTGTCAAGAAAATATATGAAATTTAAAAGAGAAAATATTAATAAAGGTTTTGAATCCTCTCCACTCGCTCCCGATTATTTGATCAGTTTTGAGTTTATACCGAATTTCTGAAGTCATCTTACCTAGACCAAATTAAAATTACCACTTGACTTATAGTGGATTGCGGTATAAGGGAATTTCAATGGTGACACAGGGGTTACGCCAACCGGAAAAATTCGTTGGTTATGGTTGGATGTCTTGAAAATGACAACTAATCTCATATCCGAATATTTTATGTCCATTAACCGTAACCTAAAAAAGACAAAAATAGTAAAAGAACTAAATTTTCATGCACTACAGTATGGAGTGGCATGGAGACTGATTTTTTTATTTGCAAAATAACAACTTTTGTCGCATAGACGACCCCTCATCCTTCGGTGGTGAATTGCTTCAAAATTCTGCTTTGAATTAAACTTTCCCTCTTATGCAGTCCATTCTGTTTAAGTAAAGAGCACTCTAAAATTTAAATTTATGATTGATATCACCATCCATCGATAGAGGTATGGTAAGTTTTTGAAAATCAATGGCACCAGAAATTCCAGAGTCAGAGTCATTACAAACACTTTTAAAGTTCGTTCCTAAAATTTTTTAGAGTTTTCCATTTCTTCTTTCTCATACTTACTTAATGAACCTGCAAAAATAATTTAAAGCGACGTCTGCCTTATGCTACCTATTAATTTTCTTCATCCGTTTTTAAAATTCTCTAAGTATGCTTAAATTCTATTGGAAATTTAAGCTCAATGTCGTAAAGTCCATTACTCTTTCTATCTCCTATTATAATATTTAGAGTAACAAAAAGTGCACTATCATATTGCAACTAAGCGTGTATTCATTCATTAGGTTTATTAGAGGGGTTGACAATTTTGTTGCTTTTTTTTTTAAAAGGGTATATGAAATTCGTTTCAAAATATTCGTTGTTTTTCTATTTATGTCAGTAAACTATAAATGGCCAGACATTACGGTCATATTGTTGTTATTAGGCAATGTAAATACTGAATTAATAATGAATTATTTAGCAATGTGATGATAAAAATGTAACGCATATCCTACAGACATGTAAATAGTAGATATTTTCTTTACTAATAATATAATATTATGGTTCTTGTTTAGATTTTTCGGCTAAATTATTATTATTATCATATTATTATCAAATAGATTACCCACATGATGGTCTATTTATAAAATAAACTTGAGTAATATATTTTCCCCCCTAACTTTAAAAAGTCAAAGGGTCAAAGGGTTTCGTAAAACGTATTTACTCTTTAATCAATAAATAACAGAAATTAGTTAATTAAATGGAATGCTGAAAAGGAATCTTTGAGCATTTCTTTACGAAAGTCGTGTTGATATCTGTGAACAGTTGTAACGTGTCAAGTGAAAGTGGAAATTAATCCACCAACAGTCTCCGGGATAGGTTTTCGCGTGTGAGAAAAAACTTAGTCACATTTTGTCAAATCTCAAAGTCACATTAACGTGCTTTCAAATGAAGTATTTTATTTAGACTTCCTTCAATATAATCATGTCTGTAATTGCAATGGATACTCCTACATTCGTGGCGTACACACTTGAGATGAATGGTGTCTAAGAGTCGCTTAAGCTCCCACTAATAATTAGCCAATAATTAGCTTATTATTAAACATCTGGTCTTATAAATTTTTTTTTGCACAAGATTTTCATTATGTCCATTTACTTTGCGTATGAACGTTTATATAGATTTTTTCCATTTTAGAACGAGTATTGAAAAGTATCAACCGCGTGAAAATTTTTATTTTCTAACCAGTCTACGAGTGCTCAACATGCTCAAGTCGGTTCTAGTCAGGAACATATGTGTTTTATAGTTTCTTCCAAACTTCCTTTAGGTGTCATAAATGCTTTGGCAAAATAAATATATCTCCAATCTACAGTCGGTTCTTGTGCAAAGCAATTATTTTAATGGCAAAAAACAAACTTTGTTTACCATCGCGCAATAACAGCCTTTTATCTAACTATAAAAGTTTCCATTTATATAAAACTCAGGTTTGCTCTGTAATTGTAATTGTAACTTAGAAAGTGCACGGACATAAAAAATAATATAATTAATGTTATTTGAAATGCATATAGCTAACTTTAATTTCAATTTTAAAAATTTTAAAAATGTTTTCGGTTGCATTACAACAAAAATAAAAATTATTTTACAACAAATGTTCTTACCTAGTTATAAATTTTAAAGCATTTGTCTAAATTAGATTAAAGAGACAGTAAAGTTGATAAAGGGATATAATTTAAAAAGGAAGTTATATTATGCTTGCACAGAACCAATCAACGCTTGTCGTGAAGCTTACTTGCAACATATGGCGGCAAGCTAGAGTGAAGATCTGCCCTCGGTAGATCCAAATCATGTCTTGGAAAAAATTTGTCGATATTCTTGCGGGTTGCAAATCATATCATTTCAAATTTCGTCGTGATGCGTGCAATATATAAATTTTTTTTAATTGGCATTTTTCTTGGTCCTATGTAACTGATTCGCTGTATTGAGGAATTTAACAAGAGAATGTAACGTCCGCTCAATCATGAAAATAACTGAACGTCACTAATATGCTTTCCTTTTTTTACAATTCCTTAGTGTAAACTTTAAAATAAAACTGAACAACTATAAAAAAAAAGTCTACCCTAGTCTAGTAATTTCACTGCTTTACTCTAAGAGAGTCCGCATTCACTAAGCCGTTGACAAGGATAGACGCAAAATGATAGAGCAAAACGTCAAAAAAAAGAAAATTTACGTAACGATCGAAGTGAGTCTGAGTCTGAAGCAAGAAGTGATGGCAGCGATAAATATCTTGGCATAAAACAGTACGTGGATTTTTCTTATCTTATGTGTAAATATATGTGGGACACATAAGTACTTTTTACAAATGCCTGATTAATCAAAATATTATTTAATATCAAGTATATACAAGTAAGAAAATTATTGTCGGGCAAAAATTACCCTACACCACATGGTCTCACACAATTCTTATTTTTATTATAGAACACAAAAATTATATCTTGTTTCCGCATAAAGGCAAATTTTTAATGCGTACATATGGGGGCCCAAAACGCAACCTAATATAGTGTAAGTTTAACCCTTACATAAGGCAAGATGCAAAATAGGCGTAGATGGTCCAAATTTTGTAGAGTTCATTTTTATATGAGATTACTATAACATTATGTGTCAATTTCCATCACCACTTGTTACAACTGAAACATTTCTACTCTACAAAGGATTATTTTTCGTGGAAATCAGAATTAGTGCAGTATTCAAAAAGTAGGATGACAAGGTCCAAATTTGGTACATATAATTTGTTTATCTTAAATTACTATTGTGATATAATTTTCTTCATGAAGCATTGAAAGTTATACCTTTTTGTCGTATGAACTTCACTATACGTTATATGAGAGGACTCAAAAATTTCCCCAGCCGATCCAAAGTTTCCATACCATACTTAGCCACTTTTACAGAGAAATTTTTGAAAATTGCAATTTTTCCGCTTAGGGCGTTATATGGGGAGTGGTCGAAAAATTGGACCGATGCGAACCATTTTCAAAAGCGTTTGTCCTTAGACCAAAAAAAGTCACTGTACCAAATTGCACCGAAATAACTCAAAAATTACGACCTGTAACTTGAATACAAAATTATATGGACAGGCATCAGAGGGACGGACAGACAGACAAGTTTAGGTCAAGTCAGATAATGTCTCTAAATCGATCGGTATAATAAAAGGTAGGCCCATCTTAAGCCTTTCTGCCTGTTACACAATACCGCACTAAGTTAAGTACCACAAGTGGTGTAAGGTATAAAAAAAGGACGTGTTTTAAAGTAGCAAACATAACTATCATTAAAACATCCATGTATTGAATTTGGACAAATAAGCAAGTATGGATTTTACATAAAAAATAGAAAAAAAATTTTTATTTAAATGGCGTACATCAGCGTAAAAAAAAACAACAACAAGCACAACAACAAGCACAAAACAACAATTTGTGCTTACTCTAAATGATGTTCCAAGCAAAACAAAAAGAAAAAACTTGAACAAATTAAATTATATTGAGACGTGTACAGTTTGTACGGAAATTATACTTAAAAGCTTTAATTATTTTATAAAATTTAAAAAAACTAATGCTTTAGAAATCATTATACAATTATTTACTATAATTCAACATTTTTCCTAAATACATACAAAGACCTTTTTGTAAATTGGCGCAGAATACGAGGAAGAACATTTAGATGGTTATTAAAAATTATTTATTTCATATATAAACGACGTAAAGTGTAATGATTTGAAATAAGTAAGATGGAAATGGTTGTTCACATGGGTGTTGGATGGGACTTTTATGATGATGTCCGAAAAATGAAGGAAGATACCAAGGAAGGAAGAATAAATTCAATACATTATAGGCAGTGTAATGCATGGGACATCAGAGCTATAATTATTCTTTTAAACAAGAAGGGAAAAGGAGAATGATTTAGTTAGGTAGAAGTCGGCAGAAGCGACTTTTTAAACAGAAAAAAGTTTTTAAACTTATTTATTGTATTAAAAGCTAGACGATTTGCCAAGATTTGGCATTTCCTAGAAATGTTCACGGTTTTATTACATATGTATAACAAGAAATACAAACTTGTACCCATCAAAGAAGAATATTCATTCAGTATTAAAGCTATTTTTGTACCACTCACTGAGGCTAAGAAAAATTTGAAAACTTTGCTTTATGTTAGTTTTAAACACACCAAAGGAACTTTATGAAACTTGTAAAATAGGTTGAAAAATCTGCGCCAAATTCATTAAGAAAATTATGTTGTAATGTGTATGAAAACATTTTTTATGTTAGTTTTATTTAGACTCGTAAAATAGGTTGAAAAATCTGCGCCAAAATCTTTTATACCCGTCACCGTTACGCTAAAAGAGACTTAAGAAGGGAAAAAACTGAAATTTCAAATTCTATGGGCGCACCTGATTTCTTCTATTTCCAAAATAAACATAAAGTTTATGTGGTGTTCACAGTTCAGATGGGACAGTAGGCATGTCTTTCGATGGATTTATCCCATTTTCAATACCAACCTGCGTGTACGAATTTCAAATGGTTCAGCCTAAAATTGAAGACGATAGCTTGACTTTTGCAGCCAAGAGAATAATTAAAAGAGACATAAAAGAGACGGGCGTTCCCAAATCGATTCAAAATCCGGCTTCTAACCAAAAAAAATGTAGCCATTTCCTCCTAATTCGTTGGACGATGTTATCGTTTATGTACATAAAATTTTCCTGTATAATTTCCTAGTATATACGTAGGCAAGATGGGCCGACAAGAAATTGTGGAGGTGTCTCAATTTTAGACAAATGGTCCTTGCCCTCTGAATAAGTAACGGACAATCCAATCTTAGCGATAAATATATAATTATCTGCGTTACCGGCGCAATTCTCCATGCTTTTATTCGTCTGTTTATGAAGCGCAGTCACCTTTGGTTTATGAAATCAAAGCAATGAATGAAAGTAGTTCTATACTTGAAATTAATTCAATATTCGATATTATGATCCTAAAAAAAGGCTAAAAAAAAGAGGAAAACTTCATTTCCGTACTCTCTAATATTGGTTGCGGTTGCATATTTTTCCATTTTTGTAGAATAAAGATTGTAAAGATTGTTGTAACAAGAATGTTCAAAATAGACCATGAGACAAACGAACAGACGAGAGGCGGACGGGCGAATAGGTGGGCAAACCGACGGGGGGACACGGTTAAGTTTATTCGGAACTTCTTGCTAATCAAAAATGTATGTACCTAATGTGGTCTTTGGAGCTTCCTTCTGGGTGTTGCAAGCACATTTACAAGATAAATATACCACTCATCGCTCTTTGACCGGTGTAAAGAAAGCGTAGAATAAAGAAAGTACAAAGGTTTTTTTAATAACTACAAAATTCTCTACCAATTCTTCCTGAACCTTTCTGAATTTAATTTTTAATTTATTTATAAGCAAGAAATGTTATTATAGTTATTAGGATACCCAGTGTCGCCTACTTATTCTTATTTGTACTTACCTGCATCTTTTCTTTGGACATTAGTATAAATTTTCTCAATCGATGATGTTCTCTCAAATAAGCAGGCAGAAGCAAGGCTGGCTAGGAACAAGAAATGATTAACGAGACATGCCTTGCTGAAAGTAGCTCAAATTAGCTGAGAAAGGGACTAAAAAGTAATCAACTATAGTAAACTTTGAACACCTTGATTAATTCGGTCACCTAGAAACTTTAATGTACTGCTATTTTATCTTATCAAAAAAAGAAAAAAGGAAAAACAGACGTCTGTAATCGCTGAAGTAGAAAATTGAAAATAACTAGTCTTTAATTTCTTTAAAATAGCAGTCAAAATCAAAGTAATATTGTCCCGTTTTCGAATTAACCAAATGTGAAATAAACAATCATATAACGTAAGGCTTTTATAAATATAATGCTTTACAGAGTAAAATAATACCATCCTAAAACACTCTCATATACGTGCCGTTATCTTTGTCTTCACATGCAATTGCATATGCGATGACTGTCGATGTTATTGCTTACTGACAAAAGAGATTGTATCGAAATTTTATGGACAACAGAAATTCATAAGGCAATAACGATATTAACAAGGGAAAGAACGTTTGTACATAAGAAAATTTACAATGTAGTAAAAGTAATAAAACGACTTTCAGAGGATGTGTGGAAGAAATTATGTCAAAAGTATAAGGAAGTGAAAGCTTGATTTTACGAATTGGTGATTCTTTGTAATAAATGATGAATATTAATTTATAGTTTTTTCTTCGCGCCTGTATTCGACTTTCACGTTACGTAATTTTATATAATATATATATTCAGATAAGTAGGTACGCATACGAACAGCTCCAGCAAACAGCTGAGGTTTACTTTAAATCGAAAAAGATTGCGAAATTGATGGTCTTATTTTTTACTTTGTGTGCAGAAATTTTGTAATATCTTCCTTTATTTTATTGCTTTATACCGTTTTAGACACTAATTAACTATAAAAGTGTTAAATTTATTTAAATATATTGAACTATTCTTGTTGATATTTATTTTGGTTTTTGCGATCAGCACTTGGCGTTCTCATCAAAAAGTCTATTTTTTGTTTTTTTCATGTTGTTGCTTCCAAAAATCCACGTTGGTTTGCCGCATTTTTTGTTTATTGTGTTTTTGTTTACGTTGGTCGCGTTTCGATTGTAGGAAGCAGAATATTGACTTTTATAAGGTTTTCACACATACACAATCTCGTGACGCGGTGTGGAAAGTTTTCAAAATTCGGCACAGTGGTTGGGGAGTGCTATCTAGAATACTCATCTTCTTTTCAAGTCTATTAAAGACCAACTCGAAGTGTAGCGTTCGGTAGATCACCTCTGTCTTCGCCTAAATCTCATTCATCAATTCATTCGAGTGTACCCTCCTTGCCTAAAAACAACACTAGCGTTTCCGCTATTGTTGACTCGTCTGGTAGTGTTAAAGTCAAAAATAAGTAGGAAAGCTATGCTGAAGTGGCAACGCTTTCTCTTCCAAATGGTGCGATTCGGGCTACTGTGTCTACATTTGCAAAGAATATTATTAAAAACAATAAATCAGCCTCTCCTACTATCTGTTCGGCCGTGTCTGCTGCTCACCGTGTTGGGCAAGTCGCGCAAACTGCAAATACAAGCGTGGTCACCCCCTCTATATTATCGCTAACTCAAAACGCTCTGCATATGAATCCTGTCGTTTCTAGTAGGGATGACGTCTGCTTGGCGGCAGTATCCCCAGAACGGCAATATGGGTACCACGGGTGGCGTTTGACACCTTTGACGACAATGTAAAAAGTTGTCTGGCTGGTCTCATCTGTCAATTTGAAGCGTGTAAGCATTTTCAAATTCGCTCCACCTCAACATAGAGTTACCTCGTCTTTTAAAGTGTTGCCTCCGAACATGGAGAACATTGAAATTTGGTTCCACAAACGATTGTGGCCATTTGGATCCTTAACTAAGGAATTCATTCCTGCTGATCGATCCCATAGTAGTACTTCGATAGTTCTTCCACCCTTAAAAAACTAAATGTTTCTTGAAGCCCCGTAACATTCATTTACAAAATGTTGGGGGGCCTACACTCAAAAATTCAAGCCACTTTCCTAAATTCTTGGAGCACTTAGTTTGCCTGCAATTTGGTAAAAGCCTGTCTTACGTTCATCGGAATTTTCCACAATTCACTCCAGGTGTTCAAAAAGGATCCCCATAGAAGCGGACATCAGTCTTTATTAGACACATGCTGCACTCATGTGTGACGTGGCCGAAAAGTCTAACGCTACTACTACTATTACAGCCATAGTTTTGTGGGACTTCAATTTGCCACAAATCATTTGGTGTTATGGAATAACTCTGGCTGTATGGCGCCCTTTTCAATATCTGATAGAGCTGTTGTGATTTTTAATGAATTATTTAATCGTAGTTTACTTCACTCCAACCATACTCCTAATTGACAATTTCCCGGAGATAGTTGTAAACCGCTGTCCACCTATTGGTTTACCTGTGGATCCGTGTCATCTAGCAATTTCTATTTCCTTGTATTTCAGGCATGATGGTCCATTGAAATACCCTAACATGTCAAATCCAACTGCCGCCAATAAATATTATGATTTTAACAAAATAAATATTTTACAGCTTAAATCTCATCTTTCACACACTATGCTTGATTTCTCTGCTCGAAATATTAAAACCTTTCTGTCTCTATTCTATAATGCATTAAACCTTGCTGTTTCTGCATCCGTTCCGATCAAGCAGCCTCCCCCTCGAAGTGGGTGAACGCCATAGTGTAACAAGACGGTTAAATATTATAAAAATAGTAGAAACAAATTTTTCAAAAAATTTATGACAACTGGTTTAGTTTACGACTAGTTCGCCTATTCTGCATCAGGGCATAAATTTAATTACCTCAACCACCAAAATTATTACGCATACCTTCAGTTGCTCAAATCCGCACAGCTTGTTAGCATTAAATATTTTTTTCAGTTTGTCAA
>KK503179.1:16605-35570 GCA_000688735.1 Glossina austeni | reverse complement strand
TCTACAGTTTTATTTTATTATTTATTTTTTTCGCTAACGGAAGAATGTTTACCACAAATAAGTTGCGCCAACAGTCAGATGGACAGACGAACAGGCGAACGTATTTTGGTGTATTTCCCTTTTGAATTTGGCCAAGAATTTATATACTTTACGGGGGTTTTGAAAAAATAATTAAATTTTGATGCACTATATATTGTCAATTTTTCTAACTTTCCACAGCATCGCTCATACAATATGCATTCAAATTTTTGTACGTTTGTTTACTGTAGATTATGAGTAATGACCAAACAACCAATTCTTCAATGCTTTCGAAAAGCAAAGGTGTTCTCAGCTTAGGAAGTGCTATGAGCGTGTCCTTCGACCGATTTGGCCCATTTTCCCTACCAAGAACTTTCAATGTTTCTGGCAAACTTGAAATCTACGATAAACATTACACAGACGGGCAGACGGGCAGACGGGCATGCCTAAATCGATTTAGAATCTTATGCTGATCAAAAATATATATACTTTGTGGGGTCTTTGATGCTTCCTTCTGGGCGTTGCAAACGTTCTGACAAAATTAATATACACCTCATCCTCGGGTGATGGGTATAAAAATCAATTATTGCACTTGTTTTTCTAGATTATGAGATTCATAGCTATTATAAGGCATATGTTAATAAACGCATTGTCAATAAAACCAACGCAATAGCAAGCGCACAAATACAAAATGTAATGGCACAACTGTTGGCAAAAATAAAAGGCATTTATGCAAACATAAGAAGAAAGGTACCAACGTTACATTAGGGAAAAAATTAAATTCTTTAAGTTCGCTACAAAGCAAATATCCCACCTTGTAAAAGATCAGAGCAGTAAATAATAGCAATATCGCGGAATATAGCCAAACTTTCAATCAACTTAAAAAAGTACTCATAAAAAATTTCGGAAATAAATAAACTCAATGAATTAATCTCCTTTACACAAGGAAATATGTCCATTACGGGGACAATATTTTAAGCATATTCAGTGAATTGAATGCAATATAAATAAAAAGCTTGTCTTCCTCCACTTCCCAAGTTCAAAGGAAATGGTAACCACAATCACGCTCTCCCCGTTGTTATACAAGAACTATGGGATGAATTAACTGTAGCCACTTTAGCCACAGAGGGCACCAAGCATTCCAACTTCCACATTACATCAATCCTCGTACAACAAAAACCAAAACCATAACCACACTCACACTTAAACGATACAAAACAAGGGAAATGGATTGCAACCAGAGGCAATTGCCCTTCGACATAAAGTAAAGCTACGTCGGCGCTAAGTTTTATTAAGAGGTATCCAAAGAGCTTAAGGATCCTTACATCATAAAAAGGCTATATATGTGCTTAGTTGGACCAATACTGGAGTTTGCGCCTCTTGTGCGGTCTCCTTATTCAATTGAATGCGTTCAAAAGCAGTTCTTCGTGTTTGCCCTTAGGAATTTGGGTTGGAAACCATTTGTCTTCCCGTCTATTCTCTTAGACTTACCATCACTTGAGGAACGCAGATTTATTTTTGGCATTTCCTTCTTAATTAAGTTAATAAACAGTACTATGCATTCTCCCGCATTACTTGGCGAATTAAACTTTAATACCTCTAGTCGGTTCTCTAGGAACTTTATCTTCATTAAGCTTAGTCAACATACATATAATTATGAGCTTTTCAATCGGTTCATAGTCGCTTACGGAAACCTAAATGATATCTATCACTTAATCTCAATATCGGAGTCTCTAGAGTCTATCAAAACAATTCTCCTTAATACGCCCGACTTGCCTACGTCATATTTAAACTAACTTACTGTTACTTACTTAAACTAACTCACTGTTATTCGAAACTTAACGAGTGTTGTTTACTGTTACTGTTGCAAACCCCTTAGCTAGCGAGCACTATAATATATCCAGAAATATCAAAAAATATTTCATTTAGAACGTGAAAAACTAACACCAAAAATTTGTACATACAAAGCATTGATTTTTACGACAAAAGGCCAGTATACACTAAAAATTATAAACTCCCACTTTCCCAAACTGGCGAAATCAACAACCAAGTCAAAATATTAAATTATGATACTTAAAAAGAGAAATCAGAAGATTTAATGAAGGCAGTTAGCTGCTTAAGATGAGATATATTGCGCACACGAAAGATTTCATATAGGTTGTTACAGATACTAAAAATTCCAGTTATCGGGTTTGCTACAATTAAAATTACGCACGAGTCTTCTGAGTCTACTCCCATGTCGTAAAGTTGGCATAAAGTTCGTTTAAAGGTCATGAATGGGAGAATTTTATAGAAAAGACGAAATATCTAACTAAATCTCGATACTTGCCTTGCCAGTCTTGCATTACATTACGAATAAGACGAAAGGCGTCTTTAGGAGGACATTTGATAGAGAGAGTTTCTGTATCTTGCCGAGCCTCGCGAGCGTAAAGGTCAGCATGTTCATTTAAACGAAAGCCACAATGGCCAAGAATCCAGACCATCATTGATGAAACAGTTAACATTTTATGGATTTCAAATACATACACATTGTGCGTAAGCTTATTTTTTGATTATGGTCAGTGCCAATCTACTGTCAGAAAAACCATAAATTTGGTGATACGGCAAGATGAGCAGTCTGTCTGCTGGCAAGAAATTTAATAAAATTTCACGAAAGCTCTTCCAGAAATTTGAAAATTCTATTTTTGAAGGGATAAACGATTTATAAATTGCGACTGCTTTCCTTGGGGAAAATCCGGACCAAAGGTCCGAGCCTGACAGTGGTTTAGAGTTTCGGAGAAATGTTGTTGGAGTGCTAAACTGTCCTTAATGATTCCAACAAAATGTGAATCATCTTCCCAGCATATATATGTGTTGCCATCCTGAAGTTGATATAGCTTAGTCGTATATAGACTGAACAGAACACGACTAAGACAGCAGCCTTGCAGAAGCCACCAAGAATTCAAATGAAGCGGTATATGAAATTAACTAAGAATCTCAACTGATTTACCGAGATCAACACAGTCGTAGGCTTTATTGATATCAAGGTAAATCATCACAACTTTTCTTACACCTTTTTTTTCTCTTGAAATAGTAAAAATTAAATCATTTACACACGTACTGATAGATTTGCATTTTGATATGCAAAAGAAAGATCAGGTATAAGATTATGTGAATCTAGAAAATTAATAAGTCTTTCCTTTACCGTGGAATTTGTGATCTTCATAAGGACTGAAATGAGAGAGATTGGTCGGAAATTAGTCAAAACATCAAGGCTGCCTTTGCAATCGGAACAATTTTAATACGACGCCAGTCATTCAGAATTACGTTATTAATCCAACGTTTGTTTATGGCATTCAACAAAGCATACAGACCTGGTCACGTCATATTTCACACCGTCACAAGTTGCAACAGATTTTTTTTTCCTGCGCAAAACCGTCATAAGTTCATAAACAGAAAAAGCAACGTACCAGCCTTAATTAGACTCACGGAAGGAATCGTAATTTCAAACAGCTTTTTGTAGGCGTCGATCCACATCAAAGTTCGAATTTCTCTTCGACTGACGATGACCATTTAAGAAGGACTAAAAAGATCCCGTGCTCCCCTTAGTACATAGTTCAACAATTGAAAGAACCCTGTGTTTCGTTTCAGTTTTTCTTACAGCGACTTTTCATTCTTTTTGTAATCCATTGAAAGCGTAATGGTTGATTGAATTAGCATATCTTACAAATTTTTATATGGCAGTTTGCAATCTGCGAAAAATAGCAGAAACTGAAATATTCCATTTTTTCGGGGAGAAAAGTTTAGTAATCTAGAAGTTAGCTTTTGCAATTTTGATTTCCTTCTGAAATGAATTTTGAATTGAGGCGATATCGGAACTTAAATTCACAATAGCTAGTCGACCAAGTAACACGAGAAATTAATTGTACTACACTGTATGCTATTTTAAAAATAATAATTAGAACACACATCCTTCACAACTTTCAATTGGAAAATTTAATCAGTGGAAGTTGAGAAAGTTAAATATAACGAACTGCCAATGCTCGGAATATCGACAGTGTGTAAAAAGAACGAAGCGCATTTGTTAAAATAGAGGAAGGAAGCAAAGTTCATGACATCCAATAGGAACTTACTGCTATTTGAGACCGAATCATCAAAACTTTTGTGTCTTGAATTGAAATCACCAACCAGAACAACGTTAGAAAAATCATTCAAAAATGTACAAAGTCTTTCCAATTCGTCTTTAAAGGATTGAATTGGAATGTGGGGTGGGAAATAAACTGGAACAATTACAATATTGGGCCTGAGATTGGTTGTTTTTATAACAACAATATCAGCCAACGATTTGAAGAGGAATTTGAACGAAAATAATGCCTCAAAAGAAGATTTGAACTTCGACAACTTTTCAACCAAATTTGTACATGTATTGGACTTGTCAATAGCAGTAAAAGTTTTGAAGATGTCATTGAACAATTTTTCAAAAGCTGAAGTCTTGTGCTCGTTAAAAGAGCTCTTTGTTTCTTTAGGAGATTGTACATTGTATTGACTATTCAGTAGTTGCAAATTTTGTCTCACAACTTGTCTACAACTTTTCCTTGTGCGGGTTTTGTGAGCATCAACCTACTGATTTCTTAACCTTTGTAAACAGGAAGACTGATTCTTGGACGAAAAATTGTCGTCATATTCTGAATTAGTAAGACATTTAAAAAGTATTTACAAAGTTATACTTGTAGGATAAATTTCCTGCAGTTCTAATCCTATCTGCAGTTTAGACATCTAGGCTCTTTACTTCTGCAGAACTTGGCAATGTGGCCAAAATTTCCGCGATTGAAATGTTTTTTGATAGTAGTTATGAAGTAATCCAAGCAAAGAATACAAAAATTGATAATTATTGCCTTTGGAATAAAATTACCTTTAAACGGAATTTTAACGCTATTAGTTGGGGTGACCTTACAGCTGTCATTGGGGTCAAGACGATGGAGCCTCGCCCCAGATTTAGCGTTATTCGTCAAGTCATTAACATTAATGCTTGTTGCATTCTTCCGAATAATACCGAATTTTTCGTAAAGCTTCAGGAAATATACGCCGTTAACTTCAGGAAACCTTCATGAAATCGTTAGCATTTAGCGTTTTGTTGAAGAAGAGTTTAGCCTTACCATTGCTAATGGTTTTGAGCTGTTTTAAACCTATTGGATTGAGATTCTTGATATATTCAAAAAAGACAAGATCTGACGTCGGACGAACCTTTTCTCTGTCAACATTATCGTAGAGGTTGAGAAAACCATAACAGATACAGGAGGAACCTTCATAATAATAGGTAATTTGAAAATTTAAGCCATCGGCTGTGTTAGTAGTAGAGCCATTACAACTGATGTGGATGTGACCACCATTGATTGTAATTGAAGCTGTATTTTCAGAGCCATCACGTAGGGAATTTAGCACGTGTAGTGTAATCGTCTGTGGGGTAAAAATTAAAATCTCCATTACTTCTGAATTAGCTAGCTTATCACTAACTCGTGCATCTATTCGTTTGCAGCCCCCGACTTTTTCGACCTCTTTCGCATATATAGTTTTTTATAACATAACAAAAGGTATGATCTCAGGTCGTAGACACCGTACGTCACATAAAGGTGTGGCCCAAAGGCAAGAAAGGTACGATGTTAGATGTGTGTCTATTGTAAGACTGCAATCCGAGGGAACTCACAGTGCGGTACCAAGACGTGTGACGTGTGAGTAGAAGCTTGGTTTGTTGCTTTTTGGTGCCTGATTAACTCAGCTACACTCACATTTTTTTTCTCTTTTCCTTTCTGCTCCTCGTTTTTTCCATATACAGACAAATGTATATTATATCAAAAAAAAATTTTAAGTCAAGAATAATCTAATCCGTTAGTACCGTTCTTTTCTCCGTTAGTCAATACCCATGGTCATTTTCGTATGCTCACACGCTCACACACACATATACCCCGTCTTCACGGAAACTGTAGAATGCTTAGTTTATCATGTTAGTTTTTTCTTTTTCCACTTATTAAACTAATGTCTTACAATTCTTACCTGTTAAGATGCATGTGATGACGTCCTCCATGAACAATAACAATTGCCCTATAGCCAAACATTCCTATGGAGCAGTATTAAAATAAAACACTTGTTTGGTTCCTTTTTTTATTATTTTTATTTTGTTGTTTCAAATCGCGCTCCCATGTATTTACTATCCTTACAAAGACATCTCATATTTGTCCTTAACATTTAGGCTTTTATTTCTATCGACTTATATTTGCTTTTTATATAAAATTCCGTATGTTCTTCATCTAACAATCTTATTCTCATACACAACCTATAGCGGTTTTAATATCACAAAATTTTCATTTCATTGTAATATTTAGTTTCTTTAATATTTATTTCAAACTATCTTCACTTTTGTTATTTTCTTTCTGTTAGAAGCAGAAGATTCATAAGATTTTCATTTAATTGCAATATTTGGTTTTCTTCTGCCAACGTCTGACGATGCTCAACTGAGACTCCTCACGCTAATTTTATTTCCAAAAAACTACCCTTATGCAATAAGACGGACTTCGAACTGTGTTCTCTTTTCATAATTCTCTCTCTAAATTGTGCTTCTGTGCGAGCGGAGAATTATGAATTCCGTTCCGGAATTCCGTTATTATGACTAACCCCATTCTATTTGCGAGGAACAGGGAGAAAGCCGACCGGCGAAAACCTGTTACACACATATACGCGGACGTTACAGAAGTTTGTGGTAATGTTTACCATCTAAATATCAAATGTAGCGGGCTCGATAAGCATTCCTCGAATATGATAAGAGCTCGTGTTGTTTTGCGATATATGTATTCGGATTGCGTAACATATATACAAAATGTAGATCTGGCCCTTAAGGAAATCTATATCACTGTTGATAACAGTAGGTTAGATTGGTAGAAAACAAGGCAGCGGTTGAAGAAGAGTGAAGAAAAAGTTTCGAAATAGGTAGAAGGTTGCGAGCGCCATATTGATGAGTATTTGAAGCCAGAAGTGTGCAGCCAAAGCAACCTGTATTCGCTGATACAGTCAGTCAGAATTCCGGTATTAATACTAAAGCTCTTCTAAAAATTCTTGTCTAGAAACAAACAGAAAAGTGATACAGCCCAGGCTGGCCTAAACAAAAAATTGAATCTTAAGAGTTTAAAAATTTGTAATGTTCGCTGGTGGAATAATGGTGTTGTTGCGATTGATTGACGGTGAGGCAAAGAGAACCAAGTCAGTTATTGAGAATACGGTGCCAAACGAATGCGAGATTATGGTGCCCAATAATCTTGATTCCCCTTTAAATTAACGGACATTGGCTTTAATTATGATAGTGAGGAACCTCTGCACAAATTGCGTAGATACAACACTGTTTCGGGTGGAAGCACGCTTATAATCGTTAGATCCTATGCAGTAACAAAGCAGGGCAAAACCTATCATAGCGTGGTTGTCGAGACCGATTGTGCATTGTTCCCTAGGATCGTGAGGGAAGGCAAAGTATGTGTTGGTTGAGAGAAACGTCGAAATTATGACGAGGGTTCAACCATTATGGTAAGGACTGCAAAAGTCGAGATGTCTGTTTCAAGTGCTATGCAATTCAAGATGTGACAAGGAACCCGTTCTTAAGCGTTGCTAAGTTTAATCGGCACATCGACGTTAATCACTCTATATTAAGTAAGCTATGTCCAACATATCTTTACAATTCAAAACAGAATGTTGGATATGATGGCTGATCAAGAATTATATACATGTGGTGTTAATATGAGGAGATCTTTAAAGATAGTTAGTGGAACGCAAAAAGAGTTTCAGTCATCCGCGCAGCTTCAACAGGCTCAAGGTCGGCTACTTTAATTGTTTGTTTAATTCCCTACTGTTTGATGTTGTTTGTATAACTGAGACGTGGTTCAAGTCGAACGTCGACAACAAGTTTTATGATTTTTTTTGTTTTGTGGTTTCAATATTGTTCGCTATGACATTACTGTGAAACTGTATTTAGATTTACACAATGCACATGTCTAATTGTTTGAACGATGTTGTTCAGGTGTTAGACGAAGTCTGGATATATAAGAAAACATAATAATTTGTGATGACTTTAATGTTGATTTGCGTTTGAACGACCAACAGCCCAATGCATGGCTCGGTATCAACTGTTGGGCTGAAATTAGTGAACTCCTGGCCCACACGCCCTGTGCTGCAAATTGGCACTATGACCAATTCTTTTTTGGTGGGATATCTGATTATGCGATTTTGGTCCTCATCTAACTCGTGATACTAATAAACGGATGTCCATTAGCTCGTAACGTGTGGTTCCGCTTAACAATTTTGTTGTTTTTTAAGTTCGTACAAAAAAGGGTCTGACACTAAACAGATTTTTTTGACTTAGCTTCTGGCGGGTTTTGTTTTGCTACGTTTTGGTTTTTTGGAAGGAAAGATGGCGGACAAGCAATTGAAAGAAATTTTTGCTGCAAAAACACGCATATATTGGATGTTACGTAAAATATGTTGATATAGTAATAGCCGAGTGCATGGTACCCCTTATATCTTGAAGAAGGGCAATCCGGTGTTGGCTTTACTATGCAACTGGGATGCTTTACTTCTGTACATTGCAACTGGCATGCTTTACTTCTGTACATTGCAACTGGCATGCTTTACTTCTGTGAATTGCAACTGACATGCTTTATTTTTATACATTCTGCAACTGTTTTTCATTTTATTAAATCTCAAGCGATTGGCTAGCCGGGATTGCATGGTTAATCTACGAACAAAAATTTTTATGAACAAGAAATTATTATTGAAAAAGAAGAATGATAAAATTTTTGGAAAGCTATTAAGAAGGGGAGTCAAAAATTGTCAATATAAAAATATCACAGCAATAGGGAAAAATAGTGAATTATTGTATATACAATCTTTCTACGCCTTGTCAACATATTTGTGGGTTATTACAGAAAAATAAATTAATATTAAAATCTTCAATTATAAAAGGAGTGCTGACAATGAAAGGTCCGCTCACACATAACAATTACATATCATAAATCAAAAATTTTAAGGTTAAAGCGGCCAAGCTAAGCGTGTGAAGGACATATGAAAAAGTATTTGATAGAGAAAAAGAAAAGAGAGTACACTAACAATTTAGACAATCAGAAAAATTATAAAAAATTGATAGACTTCTTGCTGAAATTTCGCGCAAAGAAGACAGAACAAAAAAAATTAATCATTGTTTAATTTTTTCGTTAACGTTTTAATAATTTGCAAGAAACATTAAATTAGTTACAATACTATGTGAAAAAACCGACAATAACATTAAACATTGTAATAAGAAAATGTTAAACAAGAGAACACACATTTCGAAAATAGACAGAATATCAATGTGAAGTCAATGCATAAAAAAAATACAGAAAACTTTTCTTTCTTCATGCTGTCGTTGGTGTGTTTACAACCAACCTCAGCAACCTCAGCTCAATTGAACAAAAAGAAAAAAAATATCCCAGCAGAACAAAAAGAAGTTTGTAAAATGAAGAATGCACTGTTCATTCAAACATAACCTAGAAATAAAAAAAAATCAAAAAATCTAAAAAACTTCAATTACGTTACTGGATTATGGGTCTAAAGTGAAACATACAGGCCGAATCCATTTCTTTTCTACAAAAAAAAAAAAAAAAAAAAAAATTATGTTAAAAATAAAGGCCATCGTTGATTTGGGGTAAATGTTTATTAAACCTTTATAGAATACCAAAGATAACGCGAGAGAAAGCAACAGCAAAAATTTTTCGCTATCCAAAGGCCTTTTTAATGCCAGCAACTGCTGCTATCGTCCATAAAATTCTCATCCTCATGTGTCCCCTGAGTAGTCGAATGACGTAAAGCGATCATACCGGCTTCTACTGCTCCCACTGGGAGGGACGCAAGCGCCTTCTTACGGCGATTAATAAAATTCATCGAGTGAATTTTTTCAGCTATAGCGAAAGGTTATCTGCTAATATTGTTACCTTTAAACTTCGTCTAAAAAGGAAACCACTTTGATATAGTTTACGTCAATTTTTAATGAATGTATTCATTTGGAGACACGAATTTTAATATTATGTTCGACTTGGATACGATACCTTTTTTACTTTTATTTCCAATTTGACGTCCAATTTATTGAAAGAATACATAAGCGGCCGCGTCGGAAATGATTTGCCAGATTTTATGACGAAGACTTTGTGAAAGCTGCCAATTAAAGTTTGGAGGAATTTTGAATTGTAAGTTCTCCATTTGTTTTCTGAAGGCCGCAAGCTTTTCTATTCCATTTTTAGATTAAAAAACAAGGCTTACGCCGCAGCAGATATCATCGAAGACGACTGCTTCCTCGTCCTAAGATAATTATAATATTATGTGTATTATGTAGGTATATTTGTAAATTGCTTACTATTAATCTATTTTAGATTAGAATAATAATTAAGTCCACCTATCCGGTCACCGCCTCAGCATCACGAAGCTAATTCGCTCTCCTCCAATTGTAAGTTTGTGTTTATCCCTATTTGTGTTTAGCTCTATTTTATACTTAATTTTAAATAAAAAGACAAATGTAAGCCTTTGACCGCCGTCCCCAATTAAATGCTGGACTACATAGTACAAGCGGCTATTGTATCACGGGCATTAGCTTACCTTCGCTGTACCGCAGATGGAAGAAGGTATATCTAGAATTTTACAATAGCAAACGCTCTATAAATTGTTAAGTATGGATATCTCCAGCTATGTGCAGTGTTATTGCAATGCATTATATATTAATTAATAAAGATAAAGCAGAAGATTTGCGGCTTTTATTTGTTCAAATTTTACAAATAGAAAATTTCTTCAGTCTTAAGAGGTTATATGAAATTAGTTATTGGAAAGATGATATTTAATAATGATTTAGATTATCCATTTCAAGCATATTCAGCATCGTAGGCAACAGTAACGTGTCCCACAAGCTGTGCAAGAATATTTAGAAAAGTTACCGCAAACGGCACAAAAATGTCGTTGCGGCGTTTTTGAAGGCGGATATTCAAGTCCTTTGCGTTTTGATTTCTTCTCTTTTGTATTCTTCAAGCCATCTTGAAATTTAGGTAATTTTTTGGGCATTACCAAATCAGCATGAGGATCTTCATGGAAATTATCTTGCTTTAAGGCTTCTAGTGCCTTCCGAGCACGTCTTTGACGGGCAGCTTCATCGAGCCACTGTTTAGTTTATAAAGTAATAATGTAGTTAGTAATGCATTAGCCAAAAGAACAATTAATTTTTGTAAGATCAAAGCGTGTCACCGAAAAAATTTTGCGGGAATGTTGTCGCTTTATCTTTTTTTAAAAAAACTTTTTAGATACCGAAAGGAGGATAATGTTTATCGACTTTATGTTTATTTATTTATTAACACATGTTTTTTTCAATATTTTGTCAGATGTAATCAAATTTATATTCGCTCTTCGTACTTACTCTTAAATGAAATTTATATTCGCTCTTCGTACTTATGCTTAAACGCATCCAAATTTATATTCGCTTTTTGAACTTATACTTCAATGTTTCCAAACATGCTTAAAGGTTTCCAAATATGCTTAAATGTTACCAAATTTATATTCGTTCTTCGTACTTATGCTTAAATGTTTCCAAATATGCTTAAATGTTACCAAATTTATNTATGCTTAAATGTTTCCAAATATGCTTAAATGTTACCAAATTTATATTCGTTCTTCGTACTTATGCTTAAATGTTTCCAAATATGCTTAAATGTTTCCAAATATGTTTAAATGTTTCCAAATATGCTTTAAATTTATATTCGCTCTTCGTACTTATGCTTAAACGCATCCAAATTTATATATAAAAGTCCAACATTTCACACGAAGTTTGTAGTATTCTGTGTGAAGTATTCAGAGCGCAAGGTTTTTCTATTACATTTTCGCTATTAAGAAAGTTGTGTTGATCCAAAATATTGTATGTCCTTTGCGCTTTTTTTCCATGTACTTGCTTCTTATTTAGCGCCGCCTTTAACACCCTCGGTGTCATGAAATTTTAGAATCCCGCAACTTCAAAGGGCAATCGCGGTAAGACGCGAATCGACGCTATAGCGCCTCTTCTTTCCCTATCTAAACGCGATCTAAAAATCCGTTATTTGCAGATCCTTTGTCACGAAACAAAAAGAACATGTATGTGTGCAAAGTGCAGAGCAGAGTTGCTTGTAATAAATGAGAAAAATATAAGAAATATATGAGAAAAAATGGCAACGTCAGATAATAAATTCTGGCTTTGCTGTAAAAAAACTGGCTTACCTGTTAAGAAAGATAAAAAATTCTTGCTTCCCTGTAAAATTCTAGCTAATCTGTAAAAAGCTGGCTTCCCTGTAATTTTAATGAAAAAAAAAAAAATTTCAGAATTTTTATTAAAAGAGTAGAATTCAGAACCTTGTACAGCAGTGCGTTTACGGCGAGATCGTACAGTTGTTTTATATCACTCTGTGGAAATCCAGCTAAGTACATTTTTTGTTTAAGCAATTGTGAATGCACATACAGATTTATTTTTAGCGTATTTTAGGGTTATTTATAATCACATATCAGTAGAAAGGACCAAGAAAACAAATTAAAATAGTTGGGAAATATACATACAAAGTTTTACAATCAGTTAAGAAAAAATAAATAAGTTAAAGGTAATTTTTTAATTTTGAGTTATGACGATAGCACAACTGCAATGTTGCAAACATTTCGGATGGAGTCATTTGTTCATTAATATTGCTTCCTTTGGGATTGATTTAAAATTTTAGTTGCTGGAAATAACCACATATAATCGAAGGAGAGTTAATTTTGATGAGCTGTGCTGTCGAAATGTATATCGATTGATGTTGAGGTGTAGGTTTTAGCCGTCTATATAAAGAAAAATTTATGTATCATTAATAAATTAAGAGATCATCGATTTGTATATTTAGCATGCGACTTAATCTTAAAATAGCAATCCTCTTCTTGTAATAGATTTGTTTTTATTACTATTGTTTTCGTCATTTTCACATTAAATTAAGAGGATAGTAAACAAAGGAATAACGATACCGATTATTCGTTAACATACTATTACAATAAAGGTTATCGAAATATAAAAGAAGAAAATGAAATAAAATGAGTTTTTCTGTAGAGGGGTCTTCGAACCCAACTTCGGGGTCTCTAATAGACATCATAGACCGGAGGAGACCATTAAGTAGTGTAGGATGTGAAAAGGCTCGTGGCTTAAGCTAAATTTTGTCTGCTCTGTGCCCTTTTAAAAGTAAGTACGTGCTATTCTTTTAGGTGTAACTGCCTGAGCAATGTCCGGTCCTAATTAAGCGGCACTGTTCTGTTGCCTTAAAGAAATTATTAAAATCTGTTTTCGATTATTCGCTTGATCAAACAAATAGTTAGGATTAACAGAAATCAAGTTTTTAATGCGTGTTACAAGTTACAGTGATTTTTTGATACGTCTAATTGATAACGTCTAATGTTTGACTTAATGATAAGTTGTCTTTCTTAAGGGCTTGTCTGTCCTTGTTTTTTAATGACAACGGAGGATATGTATCAGCATGATGAAACTTTTCAATTTAGTGCCTTCACCGAGGGCGAAGTATATATGACTGTGTATAGCAATAAACTAAATGCTGTCGGTCAAGATAATATTGGTATCAAATTTACCAAGCTAGTTCTCCCAAATGTGATATGGTAGTATATCAAACTTTTCGCTACAGATATTAGCTTCCCATCTTCCGAGATATCTTGATATTAAAAATGTGCTTTTTCTGAGTTAAAGTAGCTAGAAAGGCTTTTTATAATTCACGATCACATCTGAATCTTGGCTTTATGTCTTATATTGTAAAGTATTGTTATGCTATGTTATTTACATCTCCCCCTTTGCTCTTATTCATGATTATGCCGAAAGAGACTTTGTAGTCTTACTAGCAGATTAATTATTGTTTATAGTAACGATTATTTTCTATAACGAAATTGTCATTCGTAGTGACCATTATTAATTAATTAATTAAGTTTTAATAATTTTTGGTTTATTGTAATTAAATGAACTAAGCCAATAAGGAAGGTAGATTAAATATCCACGTCAAAATATTTTGGAAAAATTGTAAATGAAAAAATGTCCTCTTTTACTAGTTTTTGTTTCTGTGGTTAACTTAAACCAAACTTTTTTGATCAATAATTTTGTGCTTTGCTTTTGTTTTTAACTTTTTGTTTGCTAGTTATTTGCAAGTAAATAATTTTGTTTGGAATGAATTTTGTTTTCTCTTATAAATACAGCTCTAAACAACTAAATTAACTCCACATGTGAGCTCTTTTGCCTTCGCGTAATAATAAGAGAGCCTATTTAACAGCTGCTGTGTTTGCGTGGTACCAAAAAACTGATAGTCATCAACTGAATTGTAGCAAATGAGGCAGTGCAAAAATCTTAGAGCATTCAATGAACGTAAAACATATATGATATACATCCAAAGTCAACTGTTTAACCATTAACTATAGATGCATTAGTGAACCGATCGGGGCTAGTTTTCCGCTGAACATGAAGATTGTTGCGACAAATATCTGGGAAATAGCTTTCCGGAAATATCTGCACGTCGTAGACGAAAATTTCAAAAATTTTCGATTTTATATTAATCCCTTATTGTAAAAACAGATATATGCAAAACTTCCGTATTTCCAGTATTAAGAACTTTCGCCAACATAGTTTAAAAAGCGATATATCATGTTTATATCTTTAGATATTGTCCTTGATACTTCGAAAGAAAAATTTATTAACTAGGCGGCTAAATATGGAATGACTAATACTAATAACGTGCTAAGTAAATCAATACAATGGTTTGTATATTCACCCTTCGTTTTTAATAAATAAACTATTAATACGATTTCTGAAGCACAAGTGCCTCTTATGCAGAGGGAATCATAAAAATATTCTAATGCCGTAATGGATAATGCATAATCTGGATTTATTGCTGAATACTGTGCAATATCAAGAACAGATAAACTATAATAGGAATGAGACACATTTAAATTATAAGACAATGCTGATTTATTGCATTTGTTTACAATTGAGAATAATTCTTCGTCGTCATTGTCGTTGCTATTACTCAAGAAGCAGGCAAAAAGGATGCAAATTTTCGTATTTTTTATTAGTGGCTGTCAAATGCCAGAAAGTAACAGCTGTTTTTTCTCTTCAATGTAATAAACAAACCAAAAAATTGACAAATTGACAAACGAATTGTTGATTCCACCATTTGCTCACCACATACAATACAACTACTACAACTGCTTTCAGCTAACAAAAAAAAAAGCCAAAACTGGCAAACTTTATTTTTATACGTCCAAAACTTGTACATTTTATTTTATAATGACAAGCACGGCTCCACAATTCTTTGCGGCAAATAGCAATCAAAGGGCCATTTTTGTACAAACTATCAGTTTGAAGTTCTTGAATTGTGCTAATTGCGCAAGTAAGAAGCTAAAGCGAACACATTCTTAGTCTGACAGAACGTATGTAGAAGTTTTCGGATTAAACTTTCAATTACTGGTCCAAAAATTATTTGCTTCGAAATTACCTTAATATTTCTTTTTTATTTAGGATATAAGCAAATCCATGTAATTTAAAAATTTTTTCTTTAACTAAATGTTTTAGAAAATATTATTAATATAACAAAAATCTACTTATAAATATTCGAACATGAAAACCAATGTAAATTGGGTAATATAAGTCGTTTCACATAAAACATACAAGGATACAAAAATTCAATTAAAGTAAGGAATTGTATAATCTTTACAAATTTCAGTTTTGGAAACAAATAAATAGAAATTATTTTTAAATGTAAATACGCATTCATATACATATACATTTTCTGTGATCTTCTCAATATGCTTTGCAATATTTTGCAAACTTTCAACAATTTCTATTCATTCACAAATAGGTTATAAATGAACTTGAATTAGATTCGTACAATTTCACTTTGAAGCCGGTGCTAAGAGGGAGACTAACTAATTAAATATCGTAACATTTTCCAACTTTTTCATCTTCATTTTCGAGATTTTTGTATATCTTTTGTTTTAAACGATATCTGACACTTAATTTTAAATGAAAGCTATGTGTTCTTGAGTAATTCGATTTTGTTGGTATATGTCAAATAAGAATCTGTTTCGTATTCGCAGTTTTGCTGAAAATAGTTCTTTAGTAATTTATTTATCCAAGTGCAATTTTCCCAACAAATTAGTGGCCTGTTGGCTTGCGGATCCCTGGGCATGCAAAGCCGCTCCATCAATTATCTGAAAATATAAAGAAACTGTTCTTTAAATATCTTCCTATTTAGTTTACAAAACTTTAAGCACCCTTTCCAAGATTTCCCTCTTTTGATCGACGAATTGATTAGTTTCTTGCATTTTGTGGTCAAGAGCCTGATCAATGGCTTTCACAGCGCCATCTACTACGCCTTTAACGTCTTTCATTTTTTGATCCACAACTTGGTCGGCAGCTTTAACCAATCTTTCTTACCAGTACCAGTGACTAAATCCTCTGCTTCACTTTTGCTTTGCACTACTTCTCCCACTATTTTGGGAGTATGGTGTAATTGCTTGTTGCAAAATATGGGCCTCATAATTATAATTATACTCAGAAAACACAAACATAATTTGGTTACACAAATGTAGAAAATGTAGCGTTTAGCAGGCTAAACACACCAGGTTAATAGTTTGTTCGACGTTATCAAGGCGATAGTGTTTAAGGATATTAATTAGTTTCTGGAAAGGGACGAAAGAGTATATTTCGTATTCATTCAGGAAGGAAAAAATTAACTTACAATTGGATGTTTTTCCACGTGTTTTTTCCTTTTTTCAATTAGCGGCATTAAGTTACTCTCCAAGTATATACAACAAGTCTTTTTGAAGAAAATTTTTGGATCCTTCGATTCCAGTAGCGGTATGGTATCAACCAATAAAGAAGGCAAAAAGCTGTGCATATAATTATATTTAATTGCAGCAAGTCTTTCATTTTTTGTACTTACTATTCTGGAATAATTTCAGATTCTAATAAGTTCAGTAGCAGCTCAGTGGCAGGAAGGAAATCGTTCTTTCTGTAAAATTGATAGATATCAAAGTCTTTAGCCAAAAACACTAATCGCGGTGAAAGGAACATTCTTGTTCCTATGTTAGCTATAACGTCAGGACAAATATATCGCCAATCTGAACATTGTGCTGGAAGGGAATTTTGTAAATTGTTCCAATGTTATAAACATTTGCAACGCATTACACACCTTTAGTAGGTAGTCGGCGATAAAAGTAACATAAAAAGTATCCTTAGATCTCATAGTCCATTCCAAAGCATTACCACAACGTTCTTCGGTAAAAGATTTTTTCGTTTGCACTTTGCAGATTTTCTTTTCACCATTAATAAATTGTTTTTTAGAACATTTATCGAGAATTTTCAATGCCTGCTTTTCCCTTTTAACGTGTATTTTGGTTAATAGCAATTCCAAGGTGGACATGCCTTCTGTTCTACACCAAGAAATAATTTCAATCAAGCCTACACCAAGAAATAATTGATATTATATTATAATTGAAATGATGGGTTTCCGAGCTATTGTTTTCATTGTTTGCAATTTGTGCTACCATGCCGGAAAGATTGTCCTCTATTTGAATTATTTGTCACTACCAAACTATTATTATACGGTTTCTTGCATGCCATTCCGAGGCTTAAAACCCTTCGCTTACTAGAATGTGTATCCATAAAAGCATTCAAACCATATAATTCGTAATTATTTTTTTATGTTTCAACTCTTTAAGCAGCGGGGGTATTTAAAAAACCGCTCTCACCCCCTTGCGTAGCGAGTTGTTTTTGAAATTCGTACTTGCAAAAAAGGTAAAGAGAAAGGCTAGAGAGAGGACTAACTTACCAGGAATTAGCTGGAAGTTAAGTCAAAAGTTAGGCTAGATAAGATTAACAAGGAAATTAAACTTTTCAGTAAACGCTCGATTCACAGGCAGTATTAGGATTTTTGTCAGAATATACGTGAGTCCTGAGCCACACTTTCATGATGACACTAAGAAGAAACTCTTGTACGTGCATTATTTTTTGCAACTACAGAGAGTAAGTTTGCACTTTTAGGTAACCGTCATTGAGAACAGTTTTCAGTTAAAATATAATTTGTTGATGTGAGACTCCACAGGGTGTCCCGGAAAAATTTCAAATATTGAAAGCACTAGATTTTTGTACAATTGATAATTTTAAAGAATTTGTCACAGACTTTCTGTAATAGTCCGCCCATCCGTAATAGTTGGTTTGTTTATTTTTCCGACAGGGAAAGCGGCTGCTATTTGTCGAGTTTTGACAGCCACAAATAAATGTAAACAAAAATTTCTTCCTTGTTTTCTGCTTTTTAATTACTATATGAGTCTCGACTAGCAATTGAAAAAAAACTAATTAGCCAAGAATCAGCCTCATTCATATTTTACATACACATTTTAAATACACCAAGCAAAATTTTTTTCGTAGAGAGGAGAGTAAAGAAAGAGAAATTAAGACAATTTTATTAGATATTGGATATATATATTGGATATATATATATTGTATATATATATATATATATATAAAGAAAGAGTAATTGTCTTAATTACTGTTTCTATTGTATATATATATATACAAGGAGACTTACTATTTATTATTTAAGTAAGTAAGTGCGTTTTTCCTATAATAATTTGAATAAAAAATATTATACTAGAAAAACTCCGATTAATTTGACTGCTCGTGGGTTCAAATCTCAAGTGAGGTAGAGTTTTGAATAATAATAATAATAATAATAATAATAATAATATTAATAAAAAAGAAAAAAAATAAAGCCGAAAGCCTTAGATGCTAGTGCGTTAAGAGTTTAGTCTTAGAATTTATTCTCTGGCTAAATTTATATAATAATAATAATAATAATAATAATAATAATAATAATAAT
>KK503179.1:0-16430 GCA_000688735.1 Glossina austeni | reverse complement strand
AATAATAATAATAATAATAATAATAATAATAATAATAATAACAATAATAATAGTAATAATAATAACAATAATAATAATAATAACAATAATAATAATAATAATAATAATAATAATAATAATAATAATAATAATAATAACAATAATAATAATTACTTTATGGATGATAGCAAAGGCTATCGCAAACGAAAGTTAACTTTCGGACAGCTGACTACCCTGGAGCATTGTGGAAGTACAAATCCTCTCATGATCCAAAATTTGAATGATATTAACGAATGGCAATAACTTAGTTGCACTGCTTACTTAGTTAATTTCACGCCAGCGGGGAATTGTGAATTTTGTGAATACTTGTTTTAGTTTTTTTCAAGATATTAAATTATTATTAAAATTTTAGAAGAAATTTATTACTCTATTTTTTATTTGAACAGCTGTTAACTATTCAAACTATTTTATTGTATTATCAAATTTATTAGTAAGCAATATAAAGATGTTCGTAAGCCTACGGGATGTTTCCTTACGTGGAATTAAACGGCTTTGGCTTAAAAGTGAGTAGGTATAGGTACCAAAAACATAATGGAAAAAATGAACATTTTAATGAGTTAGAGGCTTTATAGTAAATAAACATGAAGATAGAAAAATGCATTAGTTATCTTTAAGTTTTGATATATTCCTAATATGTTTGATCCGACAGTTTTTACGTGGTCAAAGTCCATTTTCTTATAATAGTTGCGAAACAATCAACAAATTGCTCAATGATTATAAAGCTAAAGGTTTAATATTAACGCGTTTACATTTGATATTAATAACTTTTTATTCACAGATGGTTTCCGTTATCTATCGACTGCCCCTGGAACGTTTGAATCCAATAAGAAAAATATAGTACTTGTTGATGGTGTACGAAGTCCATTTTTATTATCAGGAACAAGCTATGCGAAATTAATGCCACATGAATTGGCGCGTCATTCACTTTTGTAAGTTCTTTGTCAAACTTGAATAACAAAATATGTGACATTTAACAAAAAGAATGTTGGAATTCATATTGTCCAAAAAGGCTTATTGAACACTTTATTTTTAAAGGAGTCTCTTACGGAAAACGCGATTGGATAAAGCAGCCATAGATTACATAGTATATGGCTCAGTTATTCAAGAAGTAAAAACTTCCAACATAGCTCGAGAAGCTGCATTGGCAGCCGGTTTCAGTGATAAAACCCCTGCCCACACCGTTACAATGGCTTGCATTAGTTCGAACGCTGTGAGTTCAAAATTATGTAAACTTTTTATCTAATAGACAAAAAAAAAAATTATGTTATTATCTTAGGCTATAACAACTGGTATGGGCTTTATAGCCACTGGGACCTTTGACACTATCGTCGCAGGGGGGGTGGAATTCATGTCTGATGTGCCTATTCGTTTTTCCCGGAAAATGCGTTCGCTTATGATGAAGGCTAGTAAAGCAAAATCGTTAGGACAGCAATTATCGTTATTGGCGCAGTTCAGACCCAACTTCTTAGCACCTGAGGTAAATAAACATAAAACGACTCTTGGCTATGTTGCCGCAATCCCTTTCCTACTTGTTTAATAAGACATATGTTGTGTGGTGGCACATTGTCTTAAATTTGTGGGTATTCTTTGATGAATTTTCGAAATTTTTCTGCCGCATGAGTTACTGTATTTAGTGTTGAAGAAATTTTTGAATTCACGTACTTCATTAGATACAAATGTTAGTATTCACGGAGATCTTAATATAATATAATCTAGTTGCCGGCTGTGGCCGAGTTCTCTTCTGGCGAAACTATGGGTCATTCTGCAGATCGCTTAGCAGCAGCTTTTAATGTGTCACGTCAAGAACAAGATGAGTATGCTCTGAGGTCACACGCACTAGCTAAGGAAGCGCAAGAAAAGGGCTACTTTACCGATTTGGTGCCTTTCAAAGGTAAGAATTTGCTTTTTAAATTGGTAACAATCGAAAATTATTTTTCTTATAGTTTCTGGCGTTGACTATACAATTAGCGAAGATAATGGTATACGTGTTTCTACAAAAGAGCAATTAGCCAAATTAAAAGCCGCTTTCGTTAAACCTCATGGAACTATCACAGCTGCAAATGCTTCATTCTTGGTAACTCTAATATTAATTTCTTTCACATCATAACTGTTTAAACTTTCATGAACTATTTGAAAAACCCATGATAATCTGGTTATTATCTGTCTTTATTTCCTTTGTTCTAGGAATTGAGTTTTCTGCAGAGTTTCCAAATTATGTTTAAGTACAGAGTATAGCATTTATTTGTTGTTAGTCGAGTCAGTTAAACAGGAAATAAATCTGCTACTCCTATATCCTTTAAATGTCTCCCTAATGTTTTGGTCAAAATATGAAATTATATTACATTTTGATAATATTTTTAATTATTGCCAACTGCTCACCGCCGTTTCTTAATTTTCTTCGTAGAGTGTCCATTAAAAAATATTAACTAGTGCACACAAAACCCAAAATTGTCTTTTCAACGGTTTACTACAGTAGGTTAATCATTTTTTCTGGAAATTTGTTTGAGAAAGTGCGCCAAACTTTCACCTTTCAATCGTAAGACCTTGCACAGTAGCTTAATTGTATCGAATTTGTGAATCTCTCTCAGTAAGGGAATATCCCGCTTTTTGATTAACAGTCCAATAAACACTACAATGAAGTACACTATTTTTGAACAAAATCATTCGTTGATGCTTTATTAGGTTAATAAAGCAAGTTAGTAAGAAACATTAAGTTAAGATTACGGCTGTTTCATTTAGGAAAAAATTGACAATAGATATTTCTGATTTGAAATTTGTTAAGTTGCTGTTGTATGCACCACTGCGGGGAATATTTTCCTCTTTTGTGTAAAACTCCCTATATTAATGTAAACTTCTTTTTTGGATTTGATTATGCATAGGTTGTAATAAACACTTCAGTGTAGTTGAGTGAGTGCAAATTTCCTAGAGTCAAACTTAAGTTTATACCATCTCCAAAAACTACATGCGGCAAGCTGTTTGTAAGTCGTCTTCTGGAATATGCCTGCTCATCTATGTCTTGTGTTTATCTGTCTGCTCTTCGCTCCACCATCCGCTACTACTAATAAAACTTCACTGAAGACAGACTCGACAGAAATCGACGAATGTGAACGACCCAAACGCTAAAACTACTGCAATAAAAGTGTACATACCTACAATTACAACTTTTCATCTCCTAGCACAATTAAAAACGTACATTCTTTAGGGTATTTCTAAACAGTTGTTAAATGTATTGCAAATATTTGAAATATCTATTACGACGATAATTAGTTTGGAGAGATTTTTGCAAGTGATAAAACCACTAAAAAAGCGTATTTTTGACAATTTTTTCAGACGGAAGCAAAGGTAATAGAACGATAAGAATACATTTAAGTATTAAAAAAAAATTAAAAATATTAAAAAAGGGCAATTTTGCGACAATGCTCAGGTGTGTGTGGTTGACATATAACATGTATTCACCCGACGGAAGGCTTAGATTTGGTTAACTATGCATATTACAGTGATTTAAAAAGCGCAGTCTGAAGAGTAATACAGCTTTAAAGTCTCAAATATATGTTTGAGATCGGCAACCAATTAAATATAAACTTTTTACACATTGGAAATTAATATCTTGGTATTAACTTTATACATATTCTAGACAGATGGCGCCTCAGCTTGTTTAATAACAACCGAAGAGAAGGCTAAGCAACTAGGTTTAAAACCTAAAGCTTATTTACGTAACTTTACGTTTGTTTCCCAAGACCCTGTCGACCAATTATTGTTGGGTCCGGCCTATGGTATCCCAAAATTATTACAAAGATCTGGACTTACTCTTAAAGATGTTGACGCGTGGGAAGTACACGAAGCCTTTGCTGGTCAAATTGTTGCCAATATCAAAGCTTTGGAATCAGATTGGTGGTGTAAGACATATTTAGGCTTAAGTGAAAAATATGGATCCCCGGATATAAATAAATTTAATAACTGGGGTGGTTCCCTCTCTATTGGACACCCCTTTGCGGCTACTGGTGTACGGCTATGTATGCATGCCGCCAATCGTCTAGTTAGAGAAGATGGAAAATTGGCTGTTGTTTCTGCTTGCGCCGCTGGAGGTCAGGGTGTAGCCATGTTGCTAGAAAGGCATCCAGAGGCCACTGCAAATTAGATAATGTTTGATATGAGAACGCAAGAATATACAACGAGTTTATTTGCCTTGCCTTTCCTCTCCAAGTACATGTATCTAGTAAGAGCATTTATAACGCATAACTTCTAAAATAAGTGTTTTTTTTTTTAAATTGAATGAAGTATAAATTAAACAACCTGTCTTTTATTTAAATATGGCCAATGCTTAGTTAATAAAATTATCGGACTTGTTTTTTCCTACTCGTTCTCTCTCATATTGACTTAATATAAAGTTCTTAATCGCCTAATTTTCGCGTTTCATACTCTATCGCTAATTATTTATTTAATATATTCAATGTAAAAAAACCACAAGATAGAAGATAAGAAGATTGGGTCTATTTTATCCAGCTAATTTTGTAATGACGTTAGTAATTACTATATTATAGAGGTATATACTTATTACACCCACCCATAAGAGTAGGAGTGTGATATTTCCCATGCCCTACAGAAAGCTTGAAAATACATATCTTCGATGAGCGTCAAGTTTACAATGGATTTAGCCGCGTTTATCCGCCCGTGTGCTGATTGGCGCTCTGCCAATCGCAAACATTAATATATTAAATATACTAGAAACATTACAAGTTCTTACATGTAGGTTAGTATTGAAAATGGGTCAATTCTGCTACAGCACACGCCGAAAACAAAGTCCATACTGAAAGCATATCTGAAATCTTGTAAACTTTATTTTATGGAGGACTTCAGCATTGGTGCTCAAAAATATAAGAAAACAGAATGTTAGAAATTATTCTGTAGATTGTACATACGAAGATACATTGCTTTTAACTAGAAAAGATTGGAGACGCCTTATAAAATAACAAAATTTAATCGGTTTAATTTTTCTTACTCATTGTCCTTAAGCTCGATGAGATATTTATAGCTCGGGTTCGTTCCAAGAAATTTATTTATAACTTAAAAAGATGTTCATATTTGAAGTATTGCATGCAGTTCTTATTGTTTTGCCAGAATTTATTAGAATAATACACAGGTTAAAGTTTCTAGAAACTTACGAAGCTTTCAGGATTACCAGTTTATGATGCTTACTGTACAAATTTAAAAAAAAGGTTACTTTCTTACGAGAAAGAAAAGCAACATGTGCTAGTAACCAGCCACGGCAGTTGACAGCCGGAGATATTTACGTGATTTGCGTGTAAGAGATTTCTTCTCGAAATTGCAATTGTACTTTATCTGTTCAGCAGGCAGCCGAGCAGGTTTCTAACGGCTTAAAATGTTAGGATTTTCCTTTCTAACTGTCAGCATATAAGATAACGGTGTCTAACGGTATCTCCCTAGATACTCCGTTCCAGGGATAATAAAACAAGCATTCCGGTGAAGATTTGCATTTAATATGACTGTTAAAGATCTAATCAAGATAGGTATAATTTTCTCAAATGAAGCTTTCCTTTATTATACTTATCGTTTTATTTACTTAGCATATTTTGTAGATCGGTTGCAGATAAATCTTCTATTTTTTTGATACCGCTAAGTTCAATTAATTTACGTATGCTCCCTACATATTTGTATAATACAGGCAACTTAAAAAATGTTTATGTCACTTTCTTTTAACTATATCACTATAGATATTTAAATTTGATATACACCTTTTCCAAGTCCTTATAGTTTCATTTAGAGCCGGTTAGATGCAAAGTTTCCCTTTAATAAAATACAAGTAAGAAAATTAGATTCGGTCGGGACCCAATATTTTATCACCTTTTACCCCAAAAGAAGATAAAAGAAGTAGAAAAATAAAATTCTCATGCTCTATAATGTGGAGTGAGCGCACTTGGTTTCTTCTATTTTTAAAATAAAAGTTTCTGTCGTCGAGGCATGTGAGCGTTGTTGGCGAGTCCTTTGAGAAGTTTAGGTCAATTCCAAATTATTTTGCAAATTTTTAGGAGATGTCTTCATTTTCGCTAATGGGAGAATGTTTACCACAAATAATTCGAAGTTATGCAAGCAGACAGATGGACACAGGAACAGGCGGATATGTTTAGGTATATCCAAGATTTGAAATTGGCCAAGGGTTTGTATGTTTGTTTGAGTTATAAAGGTATTGAAAAAATAATTAAATTTTGATACACTATACTATAGGGTAGGCGCGGTCATTTTTTTCCATTTTTGTGCACAAATGCTACAACATAGCCCATAGAATAAGCGTTTAAATTTTTGTATATTTATTTCCTATAGTTTATGAGTAACAGAGATGCTCTCGGCTTACGCGCTGCTGTAGGCGTGTCATTCGAACTATTTGGCCCATTTTCCATTCTAACCTGCGCGCAAGAACTTCCAATGTTTCTGCCAAATTTGAAGTCGATAGCTTCAGGCCAGGAGAGTGTTTACAATAGACATTACACCGACAGGCAGACGGACATGCTTAAATCGACTTAGAATTTGATAATGATCAAGAATATACTTTGATACTTTGTGGGGTCTCTGATGTTTCCTTCTGGGCGTTGCAAACGTTTTGACAAAATGAGTATACCCCTTATCCTTCGGTGATTGGTGTAAAAAAAAAAAAAAGGCTGTTTTGCAAGAAAAAAACGCTTTAAGAAATGATTTTGAGCTGCCATTAAGTGTTAAAGAATTAGTGTTACCCTTAACTCACTTGTCATGATTGGGTTTTGATTTCTGTTACTCTAATAACTTGACCTGGACCATTTGAGATTTTTACGGTACGACCTAATTGCCATTCTTTGGGTGGTAAATTTTCATTCATGGTGACAACTAAACTTCCTTCATTTAATTTGGCAGAAGGAGTAGTCTACTTAGTATGTTTATACATTGACTTCCTGTTGCCATCGGATAGCCAGTTGATGATGAATCACTTTGACTCTTTTCCATCGATTGATCATAGATAAATCTTCTGCAGCGATTTCTGCAATGGCAAGCAAAGGAGGGGCATGTTGGAAATGATCTGGTGTCAAAGCAGTGAGGTCAAAAGAAACTTTAGGGACTGTAGAAATGAGTCAACAATACAATAGTGTCTCAATTCTGACAATAAGCGTAGTAAATTCCTCCAAAGTGAATTTAATATTGCCTGCTAATTTACGGGACCGATATTTGAAGCTTTTCAGTGCAGCTTCCCAAACGCCTGCCATATAAGGTGTATGAAGAGGAAAATTTATGAATAAAATATATCTGACTGATTTCTTTTGCAACATTCTTTACAAGTTGGACAAATTCGCATTTAAATGAGCACTTGAACCTACAAAATTTCGTCCATTATTTCTCACAATCCTGTGAGGAAATCCTCTCCCGCCTACAAAAGCGGCTAAAAAAGTTGATGTTGATAGATGGAAACATAATTTCAAGTGTATGGCCTTTGTAAAACGCAAACAAACGCGTTTACATAGTCCTTCAAGTAAGGGGATTTACGTAAAGATATACCTTTTATATCATATGGTCCACCGAAATCCACTCCAATTGTTTGAAACGTATTTGCACAGCGATCTTTAGGCAGTGGAGCCATCATTTCTGCACACACATTTTGTGTATTTAGTATGCAAGATTTGCAAAAATTGATAACTTTTTTACCTGCCGTTTAAGGCTACATAAAATTCGGTTTTCACCATACGAAACATTAACTGTAAGCCCTAACAATTTATAAAGATGTGTTATATATCGCGTGCAAAAACGCGAGCAACCTGGAAGCGTTAAAAATTTTTTATGTGATGGCAGAGTAGATTCAGATAAACGCCCATTTGCTCTTATGAGTTGATATTTATCTAAAAACGGTTAAACGGTCAGAGAGCCCTTTTTACACACTGTGCAATTGTGAGTTGCGGATATTTATCAGGATAAAGCTCCTAATTGAATTAAACGTTCTTTTATAAATCCTATTTCATGTTTGTTTAATTAATATTTATCTCGCTATTTGCAGAGTCACTGGTTTACAAAGCGGAACACATTGTTCACAACAACGCGTAAGGCTTGTGCATAAAAAGAAAGTCTATCAAGAATATTTTCATGAATGACAGCCTTGAGAAACAATTGTTAACTTTATTTCATAAGTTGGCAACTCTATCATGTCTAAATAATAAATTTTTGTTCAGCTACTTTAATTTCTTCAACAAAGTGCATTTTGCTAGTTATTTATTTAACCGTAATCCCCACTAAGTTCACAAATTTTTTGGAAGTTATCTTACCGCTCTGTATAAATTGCAGTTTCGTTCTGTTATGTGCTCAGAGTATGATTGTTGCCTTGGTTGCGTTGCGGTAGCCCTAGTTGACTGTAGTCGGTCGTGTCTTCCTGCGTGTGCAAGAAGGCACAAACGTTGTCATACAGATTATGCCAAGATTTCAGAAGAAGAGTATGCAATATTAATTAGGAATGTAATGTTCTCCTTTCGTTGCTGGGATTGTTTAAACGAGTTGCGGGAGGAATTTCTACCTCCTCTGCTTCAGCCGACCGTCGATTGTAGAAATGTTTTTTCAATACTATAGCCGTTCTGACATTATTATATCAGGCTTGGCAGCTCAACATGTGAATTTCCCGGTGCACGTAATTAAAATCGCGGGTTGCCTTAATGTGAGTATCTCGAATACAGACATCAAATATTGCACTTACCTAAACAAGACGAAGAACATCTTGGTGGAATTTAAGAGTGTGATTCCGAAGGATTTGTTAAGGAGAGACTATTTTAGCATACGTACGATGACTCTTTCGGATTTCATCGGCGCTCTCGAATCTAAATCAATGAACTTCTACCGCCACTTTGCCTGCAAAATTTTGACCCTGTTCCACCAACCAATTGTTTATCATATTTTCAATATATATGGAAGTATCTTGTTGGAGCATCATCTATGAAGTCAACTTTCATAATCCTAATGACACTCCCGCAAATAGTAGATAAAGAAGCCTTGTCAAATGATACCGCTGTTACGTGTCACAGTTCATCAACCCCATGTCGTCGAGAGCATTCGATTATAATTCATAATAAATACAGACGATGGTAATGTCTATTATTTAGGACGACTTAACCATTAAACGGAAAGGGGTTATGTTTGGATTCCTTATTACAACAGATTGAGAATATATTTCATAAAAGAAATATTACAAATAGGGCTTTGTCCTTCTAATATGGAGAAACTAAAAAACTAACCCAGTGCCTAGAAACTGGTCAAATTAAGTGTACTGTTAAAAGCCCTCTATTTCAAGAATTGCTACGAGATAATGAATAAATTTGAGCAACCTGATAGAACTGATAATCTCCAAGAGCTGCCTCTCACAGCAGACACAACAGAAGAGAAATAGCGCAAAACTCCAGTAAAAATGTTCAAAGAATTTCTACAAAATGTTGTGGGTAATAATGATGAAATGCTAACCATCAATACGCAAAATACAACAAAATGTTCAAGTTGGCAAAAAATTTAAGTTTTAGCCGTGCTGGGGGTACGTCATTTTAAGCCTTAAGTTTGGCAACTGAGATTGATAATATATTACCGCAGTCTGTTGATCGACCCAATCTACTAGAAATGTTATTGAACAACAAAATGACAATAAATGGAGTTATCAAATTCTTAAATAGCCTAAATGAAAAACAAATTTACATAAATGCGTACATGATAGCCCATCATTGTATCAAGAAGATGTTGTTGCTGTTGGCGCGCAGTCTCATCTATTACTACTATTAAATAGTAACGAGGGCAAAGAAATTTTCAAATTAACTTTAATGGATAAAATCGACAGCCCTGTCTAGTACATACCGAATCAATTGGCTGTGGGTGATTATTATAACGGTTTTTTATAGGGTTTCGATTTTCAACAAGCTCAAACATTGTTTAAAGTACAGGCAACCCATAAAGCGGAATGCAACGATTCAAATCTGATACGCTCATCTCGTCGGCAGTAACATAACTCTATTTATGACGCAGTAGTAACATCATATTACTTAAGGCGGTCTAAGCACATCAGTTATTCTGAATGCTTCAGCGAGGGTGTACCCTCTGTAAAAGATGACAGTGTGAAGCGCAGCTGCGTCAACATCATTTGTTAAGTATACACCCTACGATTTTATGCTTACCCAAGATCGGAGACTCACATTCACCATGTCTCTGCTAAAGTTTGCTTTCTGTCCAACATCTGTACAACCTAAACCTATATCTTCCTCTACAGGTTGAACATACCATTGCGCATTCGCTCCAATAATTATTCTTTTTCTTGTTTGGATGCTCAAGGTACAATTTAGGATTCAACGTTTTCAAGGTCGGGAGGGAGAATGTTAGATTTAAGTTAGGTTAAAGGTTCAAGTTCTATGGTAAGTGACTTGTCAAACGACGAGTTTGGTGAAACTAAATCAGAAAACAGCAGTTTTCTGATTGGGATATGGTAAGGGTGCTAACACACAATCTTGAAGGAAGTCCGAATTAGGCCTATAAGTCGAGGAACCGACAATTTCCGTTTTGTGTGAACTCTTCTACTGCGGGCAGCCAACCAATCAGCACGTCGTTCTCGCGTACTTCTTGTCTCCCCTTAGTTAAGTGAAATTGTTAGTGAGTAAGAAATTTCTTGAGGCAAATAAAATATTTCGTGAAACATAATAAGGAAAGTTCCCAAACAATAAATTTTTCTTGTGTCGAATACCTGGTGGCGCACAAGGTAACCCCCGCACCAGAACAACGGCAACAAGATGACTCACACATGATTTAATGCAAGGATATTTTGAACTATTAAATGTCCATCAGACAATTTTCCGTCAACATCAATGTCATGTTTCAATATTTTTGATGTGGTTGGATATTTAATTTCAGCAAATTGCTGTAGTACACGGATGGCAGGAAAATTACACAATTGTTAATTACAAAAGTTAGTGTATTATATCATTTCTATGTCTCCCGTGAAGATGTATTTATATTTTCGCTAGTTCATTAATATCGTTAGTAGGTAGTCCAAGCCAGGACGACCAATAGACGTTCGCTTTTATTCGTTAAATATTACGCGCAATTTGGTGCTTTCACTATCAGGGCGTAGTAATACAATTTTTTTCACTTTTGGCTAAAGCTTGAAATATGACACATATTGGTTAAGCTCGTCATCAATTTTGTGAGACAAATCTGCTACTGCATTGTTTGATGCCTTGATTCTTAATATTTTTGGCAGTTTTAGATTCAGTGAATTAATACTTGATTTGAGTTTATATCTGCCTTGATTGTGTTATAAGCTTGTTGGTACTGTTTATTTCGAAGCAATTGTAGGCCACTTTGTAATAATTTGGAGAGTGAAGAAAAGATTTTATGAGGAAAATTTTCTACATAAACTTGGAATTATAATGAACCAACCCAATGAAAACCTTTAATTCTGGGATATTTTTTGGAATAGTTGCATTTGTTACGCATGAAATGTGATCATTAAGTTTTCTATTCGTTGCCGTTAATGCTAAATCCCAGGTATAAAACTTTTGATTGAAAGAATGAGAATTTTTTTTTTAATTGGTTTAAGAGCAATCTTTGGGAACTTTTGTAAATCTACTTTTAACGATTTCATCAATGCGTGGCAATGGATATCTGCAGTCCACCAATGTCTCCATTTTCTTCAGAAACTGGTATTAAGAGTGCACTCAAATTTTAGGCATCTACTCACTTCAGAACACCTAATTCGATTAAGTCATTTAGCTTTTATTCTATCTTTGATTTCCAAATGGCAATGGTCTAGGCTTGAAGAAAATAATTTAGCATTTTGATCAACGTTCAACGTAATTCTGGTACTTAAGTACTTAATTGTTGGAGTTTGTCGGTCACTATTTTTTCGTTTAATTTTCTATATTTTACTTGTACTCCATATTTTTTTATGTGCGTTTGATTTTTCTTGAGTGCAAGTAAAAGTGGTGAGTTGTAGCGACTAAGTGAAGATTCTACGATGTTTTGTAGTAGTAGTTCTTCTACTTGTATAAGTTAAGTTTTTAAAATGTTGTTTCAGGTTCTTAACGTTTTATTTTATTGAATCAAATTTATTTGGTTCTTAATATCATATTTTATTGAATCAAATTTATTTGGTTCTTAATATCTTATTTTATTGAATCAAATTTATTTGGTTCTTAATATCTTATTTTATTGAATCAAATTTATTTTATATTTTTTTACAATGTTTTATTTTTAGGAACTTAAGTTATTAGGTTTTAGAAGGTAGAGGTTTTGAAGAAACCTCGGTTTATCGATAGCCAGCACTTGTGTTTAGAGTAGGGTGCTATAGGATATTGGTGGGATATGGGTGAGAATGTTTACAATGAGTTCATATGACACTCATTGTTTATGAAACTTTAGTTTTGTTTATTTTACCCGTAAGGGTGTTTCGTAAATTGGAGCTTTTATTGGAATGGTCCTTAACTTATATGTACAGTGTTATTTTGTGTGCGAAATAATTTATAGTTTTTTATGTACCCTGGTGTTTTATCGTGCGTTTGTATGTTTTTGTCGAGTGGTTCATTTTCTAAATGGAATACTGTTCGAAATTTTTTGAAGATTCTTATGATTTCCCCTTTTTAAGTTTTGTTTAAGGTGTCTAGTTTTAGAAATTATAGTCTCTTTATCTAACGTATTTGGTATTTTAACGTGTTTTTGTCCGTTTTTTCGGCGAATTGGCTATAAATATCTCTTTTTCTATTTCTTTGTGTAGTATTTAGTCATCATTACATATGATTTCGTATCTTACAAGAAGAAGTACGTTCCTTTTGCTAGTTAATTGATCGTAAATGAGGAGGTGACTTTGTTCATAATGCGTATTAATAGTAAGGAAGAAATTTTCATAATTTACGTTACATGCATATTTCTGTAGGAAACCCTTTACTATAACTCCATCAGTTTTTATTGAGAAGTCCTGTTCTACTAACTATATTGTGTATTGAGTGGTTTTGTTCCCCAAGTATATATCTAAATTAGTTGTTCCCAACGTTTTAATATATTCGTTGATTATTCCTGTTAGATTGATACATTTTTGTCTTATGAACTGTCTTATGCGTCGTGTTCCAATAGATGGCTGGTACCTGCTCCTACGTCGAGAAGAAATGTTATCTCTGGCTTAGCTGCATTTTAAAATTGTGAGAATTTTGGAAGGTGAAAAATGAAAATCGCTTTCGTGATTTTCTATTGCGCATATATGATTGTTTTGGTAGTTATTACTTTGATTTCTATTATTGACTTAGGATGATGATTTCTGCTGTAGTTTCTGTTATTACGATTGTAGTTATTGTTATTGCTATAATAATTGTAATATCTTTGCTTCTGTTAGGATTATCGTTTTTATTATTGTAATGTTGGCTCCTATTATTTTGGTTATTGTAAGAATTTTTGTTGCTGTTGTTGTTGTTATTATTATTTCTATGATTGGAGTGATTATTTGAATTATTTGTGCGGCTATTGTTTGCGATTGTCTGGCCCATGTTTTCGTATTCTAACGCAATATTAACTGCTTGTAAGAATGTTTTCGCCTGGGCTACAAATAAAGTGAATTTAATGTAATAATCAAGCCCATTTTTAAAAACGGTCAGAGCATGAGTATCATTGATACTTGTGATGACATTGTTTTGTTCAGGAGTAGTATTAGTGTCCAGTTATTTTATTTGTAGATTATTAAGCTCAGAAATGATATTTAATATTTTATCTCTTTAACCGGTTAATGCTTCCTTCCTTTTTGTGTGATTTGGCTAAGCATAGAATGCAATTGACGTATCGTTTTGTTTGACTTATATCTGTTTTTAAGCTTAAATTTTAGTTCTCCAAGTATTTTGGGATATCGGCGGATATGAGACAGGTTTTAACATTTCAACCTAGTTTGCGGGAAAATATGTATTCTATGAGTTGTGGCTTTGCTTTTTTAGCTAAGGTATTGTGAATAATTGTTGCTATTGTACTTTTAAAAAAGCATCGAGGTTTTTATGGTTGCCTGTAAAAAGTGATTTAGTTTTAGAAACTATTTCTAGATTGAATTGTGATTGATTTTTATATCACTTGTGTCCATTTTATCTCCTATTTTGACTCGTTCTTTTTCCAATAATTCTTTGGCCTCGTTGCATCTCTTTTTAAATGCTTGTATTTTGCTAAGTAATTCTTGATTATCTGTTATTTGTGTTTCTTTTTGTATTATATTCTTTCTTTATAATTTTCTATTTCCCTTAGTCTATTTTCTACGGTTTTCTGCTCTTTTCTATCTAACTTTTTTATATTAGTTATTAATCTATCTATAGAAATATTTGTTTCATCTATTTTTTCCATCATATGTAATGAAAATTAATTTAATTAATTTTATATTGTTGTGTTATTTATTATATTTTCTTTTTACTTAGGTACTTATTTTATAGATTGTGTAAATAATGAGTGTTATTATGAGTATGGTAATGTAGGTTCTTTTTATACGAACGATAGAATCTATTATCAGGTCTATCATTATATCAGTGTGTATCTACATATTTTTAAGTATTGGTATTTGTGGTTGTTTTCTCTATGACGTGGTTCTTAAAATGTTTGAAAATTTTAAAGGCACTTTATAAAATAATTATGGCCATTATTATGTATATAAAATTGTCTTCTGGATAAGTAGTTGAGATTTTATTCTCAAAATTCTTAATGCTGCACTTCTAGCTTTGGTTGGAATGGATATTGTTTTTTGAAGCTCTTCACATCTAGTCTTTTCATTCTTCAAACCATTTTTCTAGCGTATTAATCCCTATTCAATATTTAGATGCAGTGTTCCAGTGGATTTGTTGTTGATCTGATGTTTTGGGAAGTTCAGACTTTTCCCGTCTTTTGTAAGTTGTCTTCATCTTAATTTTTGTTTTGGGTATGTTAGTGGCTTTCGCTTCTTTCCTTTTCTCTAATTATGTTTGTATTCTTGGATGATGATTTTCTCTGGGCCTTGTGTTTCCATTGGAATAATAAAGAAATAGTAGCAAGGACACCAGCAAAAGATAAAATAATGTTTGTTGTGGTTTGCAGGATCGTAATTCTATTCCGTGGAATAAAAATTGGTGCACTGTGAAGTTAAAAGAAATAGGAAAGTGGCAGATTACTACAGGAACATAGTTCGTAGGATCGCCATGTAATAAAGTTTAAAATTTTATGTAGGTAGTGGTGGAACACTATGAAATATAATATGGTTCTAAGTAATCGTATGAAACATGGAGTGAGTGTACGCGTTTACTTATTTTTCTACCCTTCTCGGCTGTTAGCGCCAAGACTCCCACTCTTTTAATTGCCAAACTTAATTCGCTAAAGAGCGTCACTATTCATTGAAAAGAATATTTCAAATTTTACTTCATATGTGCCAACAAGTGGAGTGCTTACAATTATTACTTTGTTGATAAAATTCGTTGCTTATATATTATATTTTCTATATATATATAATATTTATATATTAATATATATAAAAAATATATATGATCAATAAGCAATTCTATATGTCAGTATATGTATATATATCATCATCATTTTTGATAATGGGCGCTTAGTGTAAGCCTAATGCTTCCGTTTATTTTTTGAAGAAATGCAAATGCAGCATTTTTTCAAGTGTGCCACCTGGTCTTGATTTCATTTCTTCCTTTCTTTTTACTTTGTGTTTATTTATTTGTGGCTAGGTTCTACAACGTGCATGCAGAACAGAAATATTGTGTCATATACTCATTTTTGGGAAAACAATCCATTGTGAATGTGAACTTCAAATGTTATACATTTTTATTGTATTTTTATAGATTAACGTATGAGTTTACTTCGAAAACAATGCAGTACAATTACAGTTAAATCCTGAATTTTCGGATTTTGCACTATATAGTGCACTCAAATATTGTGAAGGGCTACACAAATATTTGCCAATTTTCCCATCTTCCTTGAATTATGTCTGCTCTTCCGCATCACAAGAACAAAAAAGCACAATTAAAAGTCATCCACGGGGTATCAAATTCCCTTGTTGTGGGTATTAACACATGTTTCTCATACAAAACAGAAAAGTTGTAAAAATCGCTATCCGCCAGCCATTGCTAGCCGCCAGATCTCAATAATTTCAAGGATTTCAGTGTACAAATTCAGACTTTTTCTCAATTTCATCGTGTTTTTCACTACAATTCTCAATTTCATTGTACAAACTCAGACTTTTTTTCAATTTCATCGTGTTTTTCACAACAATTCTCAATTTCAGTGTAGAAATTCAGACTTTTTCTCAATTTCATCGTGTTTTTCACAACAATTCTCAATTTCATTGTACAAATTCAGAGTTTTTCTCAATTTCATCGTGTTTTTCAAAGCAACTCTCAATT
>KK503178.1:18316-30878 GCA_000688735.1 Glossina austeni | reverse complement strand
TGGTGAAGTTGACTTCAAACGTTGGCGTACTTCCGGGATGAACTGGAACAGCTACGGGATCCTTATTCGGGAGGCGACCATTGCGCTACCGCTTGGGGACTTTCAGAGGAAACCCTTAGATGAGCAGGTGAATCACATAACTGAATCGGTTTGGAGTGTCAACGACTTGCTCTTCGGGAGCTGCCGCAAGGCAAATCAAGGAGGAGGAAAGTGGTGGACTCGTCGTATGTGCGAAAAAAGAAAGGCTGTCCGCCGCCTAAGAAGGCAATTCCAGCGGACGAGAAGGTCTAATGCTGCGAATGCTGTTCAGCTAAGTGTCGAATTGAGGCAATGCCTCAATGACTACAAATGCATGCTTATTGAGACTAAAGAGGACGACTGGAAAAAATTTGTCTCCCGCAATGGGATCATGTAATGGAGTACTATCTACTTGGAGGGAGTGTCTCAATGCATTACTGGAAACATTCTTCCCAGGGCAGGATCATGAGGTCTTCCCAGTATTGGGTTTTCGCCTCTTGCCCCTTCTTTGGAAAGGTATGAAGTTGAGTATGCTATTTCCAAAGTCAGATCAAAAAGATCGCCAGGTATTCACGAAATTACCGAGGAGATGGCTAGAGCTATCAGGAAGGTTATTCCTGATGTATACGACTTTTTGTCTGTGCCTGTCTGAAGGCTCTTTTCCACAGCAGTTGAAAATGGCGAATGTTGCGGTTCTTCTGAAATCACCTGCTGGGGTGAAGAGTGATCCTTCCTTTTACCGGGCATCAGTCTTCTCCCAGTACTTGGAAAAGTTCTGGAGAGGATAATGGTAGAGAGGCTTCAGATGATTTCTACTCCTAGTCTGTCTGATAGGCAGTTCGGCTTCCGTAGCGATCACCGTACGGAAGATCCCTGGCTACACGCGCAGGCATGTGTCAGGGACTGTAACGAGAAATATGTCTTAGGCATATTTATTGAGTTTAAGCGTGCGTCCGATCATCTCAACTGGAATAATATACTCGCCAGGCTGGGGTGAATTGCCCGGAAATTCAACTCTGAGCTAGCTATTTCTCACAGAGAAATATGTTGTTACGACAGCAACAAATGAAGCCCATTAAGTCATTAGGTGTTGTTTGTCCGCCCTCTGATACAGACAGACCTATTTCAGCAAACTTCGCACTCGATAGGATCTTACCTCTCTCTTCGAATGAGGTTTCTACGGACGCGTTACGGGTATTATTGTGGTCAAGACATGGGGGCAATGCGAATTTGCACTGCCTTCTACCAACATCTCGTACGTAGAAAACCATCCACATTTAAGCTTCTGGCTTCATATGGTGTTTTTGCTTACGGGCCACTAATCGCTTTATGCATTCCTGCATAAGAGAAGTATTATAATTAAACTATTAACAATTAAAAGACGGTTGGTGAAAAGACTACCTTTTTTGGGGAAGAAGTAGCGCATTGGTGGCGAACACCCATTCGTTACAAATAAATAAGTACCAAGGCGTATGAGTATAAATAAAAAAAGGATGGACAAGTCGTGAAATAGTTTAAAAGATTCCAAAAAATGTCGTGTGCAAGATTAATGGAAAAAATATTCAACGGTGACAAAATTAATCAATATATAAAAAAAACAAAAATTAAAAATCCAAGTCTCAAGTAAGATGAGCAGAACTAACTAAAATAATTATAATTAACTTAACCTAAAATAAATTTAAAAGCTCTTCCTATTTGTGAGTGGAAAGGATGTAACGAGTTTTCTTGGTCGGGGTAACCTCAGGGCTCCACCAAGGCTCGTTCCAAGAAAATTTATATTAACTTGGACTTTTCGGATTGGTGATTAAAAGTTGGGGATTTGTTTTTTTTTCTTTTTATTACTTATTAGCGATTTTTTNATGAAAACTTCAACACATCAGAACTTTTTCAAAATTGTTTAAAAAACACAAGTAAAAGGCAATGTACGACACTTAACAAGAATAAAAGAGAATTTACGCGAACACTTCGATAGAGACAATTTTATTTAGCAGCTTTCACTATTTAAAATATTCGTGTACACATTTGATTAGTATGTCAAACGTGAAATGTTTGTTCGGATACATTTGTTTGTGTCGTAGAAAATAAACACACGTGTTTTTTTATTGCAAGTATTTTCTAGTCTTCTCAAATCTAATCGTACAGAACAGAACACACATTCAACATGTCAAGTACGAATATTTTAAGAACTGTGTACGTTGATATGCACATGTCAAAACGTGCAAATTAAAGAAAGCGCAACCTCCTAATAGCTCTTCTATCGGTAATGGTTGCTACGGAAGAGGACGAGTCCCCTAACTCCTCCGCGCAACCTCCTAAGATCCTTTTGTTTCTTAGAAAGGCCCTCGGATTCCTTTTCCCTTTTCCTTGTCTTTTTCATCTGCCCTTGAAGCACCTGCCTTAAGGAAGCCTGCACCCCCGGGTATCATCGTCCGATATCTCCATGGTGGAGATGGATCGACAAAAAGAGGTCTTATTAAGACCAGCTGGTTATTAAACAATAATAAGGCAATGGCCCATTCCATCTCACAATTGGTAGCGGAACAAAACAAGACTAAGTTTTAAAATGAATTAACCATTAAAAATTGGATCAAGTATTAGAAATAATAAAACGGCAACAATAATATTGGTTTAAAAATAAAATATGTATTTAATATGGTAATGATTTCTAAAAGAAAGGAAGAGGTCTAAAAGGAAAGGAAAGAACTTTGATGAGTAAAACCTTAATAACACAAAATTAAGTAAGTTAATATTCAAATGGCAACAGCAAAATGTGGTTGTTGCAGATGGAAAACTTATCATATGATTTTCAAATTACTTATTAATTAAGTCGAAAGTTGAGTTTTTCTTTTTCCTTCTTTCTTTGTTGTTTTAGAAAACTACTTATGTACCTTTGCAAAACCTTGTCACAGCTCCTTTTATTATTGTTTATATACGGGCTTACGCAGCGCCTGGCGCAACGACGCGGCACTACACAACAACAATGTTCCAATGCTTTTATAACACACTTTTTCCATCTTTTTATACTACAACTGAATTTCCGCGAACAAATCACTATTAATACGTGTTGATAATCACGCTATTAAATTACACTATTAAATTACATATATATGTATATGTTTTCGATATATTTATATTTTTTATTTTTCAAAACTTTTGAATTTATTTTTATTCGGGCACATGTGCACTGGTAGAACAACAAATTCACAATGAGTAGATAGGTACAGATAGGAACAGAAAGAATTTCGTTAAACCATTCATGCGCGTCACTAATTAGATGACGAGGCATTTGGCTTTTAAAAATACATCTTTATTCATCTTGATGCTTATCTTCTACTTTACAATTTCGGCTCTATTTCTCAGTATGTTTAACATATATATATGTATAAATATAAATACTCGATACATAATCGATAGGCTATTTACCTCTCTTATTCCTCTACCCTTAAGAACATAATGAGTTAGTAGCCCACAAAACTGTATTTGGAGACAGTAGAAGGTAAGCAAAGACGAGGAGCTTCTTTAATCCCTAGTTTCGGCGTGATCTTGGACCGCCGTCACCCTATTTCTTAAGTAAAATTCCCATACCCTTCTCATGAACATGGAGTGAATAATGATGCCACCCCTAATGACTCCTGTAATTACATTCTCCACCGCTCTCGGCTCAATTCCAATGGCGGCTGTGAGTGCGTCGTTGTGCGCACACCATGCCATTCGAGCGCCCACGGATGGCAATTGATTTGTCTACGTAATATTCCATCAACTTCCTCAAGAAGCCGTCCGATGAGTAATGGCAGACTTTCTCGTTGTGGAAGCTGCTCAGGGGTTCTTGTCCCTCCCACTTACCTACGTCACAGGCGCGGTCTCCCTTGGTTAGGATGAGATCGGGCTTGAGCAGTCGTCCACCTCTGCCAATGGTGTGTCGCTCAATCGACACTCCCTAGCTATTACGACTGGCTGCTATCTCTATTTTGTCCTGTGCTGCGTTGTGGCAAGCAATGCGCTTCGCATGTTTCGTGAGACAAGCCTGCAGCACATGACAGACAGTTTCTTGCCTTTGGCAATTTTCGCCTCTGCAATTCCTCGCATCCCTAGGGTTGCTTGGAATTGCTCTGCACGGCAAGAGACTGAAGCGGAGGTGAATTGCTTTTATGTAGTCTTTTCCGCTCCAATACATCGGTGGGCAATAAACCCAACCGTTGCTGTGCAGATTTGCGCTCAATTGCCTCAGGCCCGCGCAGCCGGAGAAGGAGTAGTTCAGTGCCACCGCGTGATGTTGATGGTTGGATTCATTGACCGCATACCACCATCGTGGCAGTGAAAATGGAGTCACTCGGCCTAAGTTTCTCTAGTCTCTCCATCATAATAGCAGGTATCCGGTCCCTGAAGTCAAAGAGACCGCGCCCTCCCTCTCGCACGGGCGCATAAATTATTGAATTATGCGAATGGGTGGGCAGATGGAGAATCTGTCGGTGCCACATCGAAAAGGAGAGGCATCCACATAGACCTTCTTCTTGCTGGCGATCGTACTCAGACGCAGGGCCCTGCTTTTTGAAGTGTTATTTTGCAGGTCCCTGTTTTTGAGGAAGGACGAACCGTGTGAGACCATACGGTCCGCATCCTTCCCTTGTCCGAGCAAACAAAAGCAAGTCGTCCGCAAAATCCAAGCATCGGACCGCGGTGCGTTTTATCTCCGCGCCCGAATATGTGTGCAGCTGGCAAACGAGCTCATCCATGACGGCGTTGAAAAGAATGGAAGAGAGAGAGTCTCCTTGTTTTACCCTCCGGCGCACACTCACCTCTCCTAAGTCTGTATCCATTGCTGTTGTGGTCTCACTTAAGTATTGTACTATATATTGTACAAACTTCTTCTCGCTTCCATCCTCCTCAGTGCCCTCAATACGCTGTGATGAGATACTGTAGCAAATGCCTTCGATATATCGGCGGAGACCACAAAGAGTGGCCTCCCATTTAGCCTGGCATGTCTGACGATTTGCTTTAGGCCGAACACATTTGAAAAGCACCTATCAATTCCACTGAAACCTTGCTGAATGGTGTGCAATGGCATGGCCTCGAGCCGGCGTGCAGGGCTCTTATGGAGATTTACGACATTGTGATAGGTCTCCATTTGGTGACACTATCACTACCTCCCGTCATCGCCTTTGGTATAAATACCGTTTTGCTGATCTTAAGCGATTTTGGCGTGTGCTCCAGATATAGCAAGGCGTTGAAAAGAGGTAGGCAGAGACTATTTGGCGACACTTTGCGGAGAGCTCGCAGGGCAATGTTGTCGAGCCTTTGGCTGTCACTCTTCGTAGACTTTATCGCCCATCTTACCTCTTCAGCCGATATCGCCTGCATGACCTGTGTGTTTTCTGCTCTGGTCTGCAATCGGCTTATCATCGTTGATCGATGGTTCAGCGAAGATCCTGCAAAACTCGTTTACCGCCGTCATATTCGGGGGGCTCAATTCATACCAATTTTCATTTTCTAAAATGAGGCCAGCTAATTTTTTAGGGTTTTTCGCGAACTCATTTTGTGCACGACGATACATCGCGGCTCGTCTGGCCCTATTGGTGGCCGTCCGATTCCAACTCTGTCGTGTCAGATAGCGATGTACTCTGCTGATGCAGCCTGTCAATCTATTAACCCACTCAGCCAGAGCGTCTTTGGCTCTCGGGGTATGGCAAGGTTTCTCTTCTTAGCAGAATCCTCATTTGTGCACACGTTGCTTTTGTGGCCAGTCTGGCCAAAGCGGTGGCATGCAACCCCACTTGCTCTACTGTCCTTTACCATGTGATCGAAATTTAAACACCTAAAGCGAACCGGTACCTCATCGAAAGAACGCACCGGAAAGGAATACCAATGAACATGCACTCTTCCCGCAAAGATAAGTATGTCACTGAGCCTCTGAGTAGACTTCAGTATGATATTAACTAGCCCATCTCCTACAATCCAAGAACGGGGGCCAGACGGATTGACCTCTTGTATTCTTCCTCACTTATATCCACATCTTTGAAACTAAGTTTGTACCACTCCTCCATGAAGTCATCAGCTCCAATTTGCTTGTCTTCATTGTAGACAATCAGCTTCGGGCTTGCTGTTTGATAGAAGCCCGCTCTTGGTGGTGCGGATAACCGCGCCACCGTTTCGCATAGCTTTTATGTCGTGTACTCTCACTACAAGGGAGGACTCGACGTGAGCCGCCACCCTTTTTACCATTTGTTTAGGAGTAGCGTTCACGCTATGGACAACCACGTTTCTACTGGCTTCCGAAGCGGACCAGGTTTATTAAATTAAACCTTAAGTTTACGCAGTTGATGACTTAGATCTCCCTTAGTTTAGAGCGAATTGAATACAATAAGGTTTACAAGCGAAATGCACGCGTTTTGCTAACTTATTGGCTTAAGATATAATCGTAAGGATAAATTATATGGCATTTTGCCGCATCAGTGAAGCAAATTTAAAATTTGAAAAGAAAAAAAAAAGACGGACACATAAGATCAGAATGTAAAAGTAAGAAAAACACAAGTCAACTTCCACTTGCAATGGACATGAGTAATACGTCAAGAAGAAACAGTAGACAGTGGATTCTTCATAATGGATTATCACCCCATATGTGTCAAAAAAACAGTAAGTTTTTAAATACAAAAAATATTGCTCAAAACGTAATGTTTGTAACAGTTGAAAAAGGCATTGGTAAAGTAGAACCAAACACATGGTACTATTGATATAGCTCCGCATGACGTTCTTTTTGGGCGGAAACTGCATTCAAATATTTTATCGTCATTCAAGATGCTTAGTAAAGCGTCTATTTTACTGCGGTATAAATCTGATATTGTTAAAGAGAGCGGTACATTTATGTCTGGACCTGTTTTCCAAAACCGCATAATTTTGTTAAATTCAATAAACCCGAAAACGTTATGACGACGATAGAAGATACTAAACCCTCACAAGCACTTATGTGGTATTCAAGATTTTTTTGTTAAATTTAAATTTTGTTAAATTCAATAAACCCGGAAACGTTNTGATATATACGTGTTGGATTTTATGAGTACAAAGCAAGAAAACGAAGAACAAATTTGTAGACGATACCTTCACTTTTGCGAACTGGAAAACGTCTACCACAGGCACTGCACATTTGGACAGGCGAATGGACGGATATACATAGGTACAGTTAGAATTTGAAACTTGATCAAGTGTAAATTCTGAAGCTTGCTTCTGCGCGTTGTAAAGGTATTAAAAAAAATTTAATTTTGCTACATTAGTGAACAGGCGCGGTCAAATTTATACATTTTTACACAAGTATTCCAACGTGGCCTGTAGAATATGCATCCAAGTTTTTGTGGATTTACATACTGTAGTTTATGAGGAATGATTAAAAAACCAATGTTTTGTGCATTCTGAACAACTGTGGCTTTCTTAGTTTACACAATACAGTGGGCGTGTCCTTTTACCGATTTAGACCGTTTTAAATATCAACCTGCGTGTATGAACCTTCGATGTTTCTGCCAAATTTAATGCCAAATAATAATGATTGTAAAAATGAAAAGAAAGAATTCTCGACCATTAAAAGATGCTTATCTTAATATGTCGCAAACCAAATTTACGGGAAGGGTATTTTCACGACACGTTTCAGCAAAATTTGAAAATTATTTGTAGATTATCGACACTGGTGTGGGTAAAGTACGTTAATGTAAACCAAACCAAATTTACGGGAAGCGTATTTTCACGACATGTTTCAGCAAAATTTGGAAATTATTTGTAGATAACCGACGCTGGTGTTGGTAAAGTACGTTAATGTAACTGTAACTAAACGAAATTGCATTCACAAAATAGTAGATAGAATTTCTGTAATCAAAATTGAAATTAAAATATTTTTTTGAATTGCATTTTTAGTGGATCAAGTTGAACTAGAGAGGTAATAATTAGTTATACAGCATTTTGTGCCTGCACTTGAGAGTAGTTCTTCTCATTTACTTAGGTATGAGGTAGCCATTATTAAGATGAAATAAAAATTACCTTCAAGCTTATTCTTATAACATCCAACAATTCCGGAAAATTCTAGCGAAGTATAAGCCAATTATTTCTGCACACAAGCGGCATAGGGCATAGGGAAGGACAAATCTACAGTAGTACATAAAGTGAGAAAGCCTCTGTTTTTCAAACGGAATAAAAAAATGTTGTTTTCAGCTTCAAAAGCTTCAAAACTTCCATAAAGTATATAAGTTCGTGGTCACTTTCAAATTTGGAATGCAACTAAGCATGTGCTTCTGTTTGTATGCCCCTATGTCCGCATGTCCAATGGTGTAATATCTTTGGTAAACATTTTTCTCTTAACGAACAAGATACTTCTCACAAATCTGTAAAAGAATTTGGAAGTGGGTTAAAATTTTTCAAATGACACGTCTACAACGCCCACACACCTATGCGACAACAACTTTTATTTTACATACCTCAGCGAATCTCCGTCTGTTGAATAACAGAAAAAGAATTTGTAATAAAAACAAAACAATAAAAGATATCAACATTCCTTTCTTTTCCTTTAGATATTGTTTGGTGCCATTGTTATGCCATGAACGATTTTATGTAAATGAATGCCTCTGGACTTCTGTAAAAATTAAATCCCGGAACACAAATTTTTGCCTCGTGCCCACATAGATCTGCTTTTATTTCACTGCGACTGTGATGACTATGGACTGTTGCAGTTTTGTTGAGGTCACATATCGTCCAAATCGAAATCATCTAACTTGCTAATACATCGATCATGTCTCTTTAATGGACTTTAATGGACTCCGATAATGAGAATAAATGATAGACGTCATTTAGGTTCTTGCAAACAACTCTGAGCAGATTAAACAGCGCATAATTGTATTTACATTGGCTAAGTCTAACCAAGGTAAAGTGCCTAGAGGAGCAGTTAGGAACATTGAAACTTATTTCACCAAATAATGACGGCGAGTCAATAGCACCGTTTATTACTTTGATAACGAAGGAGACTCCAAGAACAAATCTACGTCTCTGAAGAGACGGTAAGGACCGCAGAAGCAACCTATTTTCATAGGGGGGAAGAGAGGCGATCGGATCTCAACCCAAATTCCTCAGGGCAAACAGTGTAACGGTTCTTTCTTGGGCAGGGTAGATCTCAGCCAATCCAGAGTCCGTTTCCAAGACAATTTATTATTGATTGGACCTTTGGGTTGTTCGTACTTTAGTTTAATTCTTTTATTTATTCTATTTAATTTTGTGAGGGATTACAAATGGGTTTTCTTGTTTATTTTAGAGCGGCAGGCGGGAAAAAAAACCAGCCTGGTGGCCCGACGTTCCTTTCTTCTTTTTTTTCTTCGCATGCGCTTGTACCATTTATTAACTCCGAATTCTCGGATTACTTGACGGCGGCTATGACACAATAAAGGATTGAGCGTACTACGACACGCTCTTTTATCTCTTCCGTTATACAATGCTATTCTTTATGGCTATTCTTATGGCCGTTGGTTTGGATTCGATCGCACTTGTCTGATCGAACCTGTTTGTTTGCCTTTATAACTACATGCTATGCTTAGGCATGCTACTTATCTATTTGCTCGCTGTGCTTATTTCTATGCGTGTTTACGTTTTACTTATTCTATGTTAACCGTTAGGTATATTTCATGCAGTTTAATATATACTTAGCTAACTTTGCCTATTTACAGTTATGAAGCAGATGTTTTTATAAAGTCTAATGCGCTAGTACTCTATTCAATGATTGAAAGCATTATTAATTATATGTCTACGTATATGTTTAAACTCGGACGGACTTCATTTGTGCAGACGGACTTATTCTTATTTCTTTCTTTTATTATTATTTTCCTTTAGTAAGGGAGCAAAACGCTTCCTTACAACAGCAAGAATTGTTTTGAACAGATTCAATTGAATCTACATAGCACCTATACGAGGGAGCCCACACAAAAGAAGCATACTCAAGTATAGGTCTAACCAAACACGTGTACAGCCTTTTAGGTAATATAAGGATCATCCAGCTCTTTGAACCACCTCGTTATGAAACCAAGCGCGGACCTAGCTTCGCTTAATGAGAACTCGACATGCAAGTTAAAACGTAACCTATGGTCGAAGAGAACGCCTAAATGAATGACTTCCTTCTTGAGAAAGAAAGCTTCTTTAGGTTTAGCGTCATAACATTCAACAAGCACCATGCTACTAAATTATTCAGGTCAGTTTGAAGCCGAAGTGATTGCGATTCTAACGAAAAGGAAGAAAACAGTCTCACATCATCAGCATACATTAAGATCTGGCTGGATATAATCACCGAACGCAGGTCATTAATGTATAGATAATATAAAATGGGTCCTAAGTGGCTAGCTTGAGGTACACCTGAAGTAGCAAGGAATTCATTTGAGGTGGTGAAGTTAAACAAGCCCCTGAATGATCTATTATGCAGATAAGAGGTTAACCATTTAACTAAGTGGGAAAGGAAGCCAAAGGCTTGAAATTTAAAGATAAGTAATTTATGATTAACCAAATCAAACGCTTTGCTAAAATCAGTGTATATGACATCAGTGCGAGAGCCACTAAAAAAAGAGTTGAAGACATGACAAGTAAACTCTAACAGATTGGTGACCGTAGGTCTTCCTTTTCGAAAGCCATGTTGGAGTGGAGAAATATACGATTTGTTGGCAAAAGCCAGATGCTGAGTCACAATACTCTCGAAAAGTGTAGGCAAGACACTCAACTTGGCAATGCCTTTATAGTTCTCAACAAATTGTCTACTCCCACATTTGTGAATAGGAATGATAAAACAACTCTTCCAAGACAAAAGGAACACGCCTAGATTCAAGGACTGATTAAAAATGTGAGAGATAACGCCACATAGCTCAGCGGCGCAAGATTTAAGTACGCATGATGGAATTACATCAGGTCCAGGCGCACAACTGTATTTTATGGAACTCAACCCTTTAAAAACGTCATCTTCAGAAATAACCAATTTGGGTATTGAAACCAAGTTAGTTATAGGGTATGGGTAATTAGCTGATAAATCAAAACTAGCAGTCGAAAAGTTCCATTGGAAGTACTCAGCAAACAGATTTGAGATTTCAAAATCATCCGAGGAGTCAGAGCCATTAAATGAAACATGCGAGTGATGTGCGGAAACCTTTCTTTTTAAATTAACAAATTTAAAGAAGTATTTGGGATTAGCAAACAGAGAGGATCTAATGAACTGAAGGTATCTGCAGTAATATTGATGATTGAGTGAGTTAAATCTATACCTTGCGGCTGAGTAAGCGAAATAGTCTAAAGAAGGACCACTTTTCGAAAATTTCTTGAAAAGCTTGTTTTTCCTATTCTTACAATATTTAATTGTCTTATTAAACCACGGGGGACATCTACACCGAGTAGAAGATGATTTTTTAGCAAGACAATATTGATTTTTGAGGAAATGCATTTTGCTGGATGATAAGGATCTTCAGGTAAACTAAAAGGTGGACAACGATTAACATTAATCTCAGGAAAATTGGCAAAGCAGAGATCGAGCAGTCTACCATTACAATTAAAAGTACGGTTATATTGACCTAAATTATGGTCAAATAATTCGTTAAAGAACACAACAGCTCTATCAGATGTTGAAGTAGGAATTAAACAACCAGATTTTTCACTGTTACACCAAGTGACTTGAGACAGGTTGAAATCTTTCAACACAACGACAAAATCAGTGAGTCTAGACTGCTTGGCCACTTCGCAAATGAGATCAGCCTGCTTCTTATATATGAAGATATCAGAATTTGGGGAATGTAGGAGCAGCTAATAAATAGCTGCTTATCAGGCATTTTCACTCGAATGGCGATAAATTCTACGTCAGGAGAAGTGGAAAATTCTATTAAATTGGACAGGACTGACGCAGATATGGCGATTAATACACCGCCACCAATGCGACTCAATCGATCACTTCTGAAAACCTGGAAAGAATTATAGAAAAGTTCCAGGTTTTAACCAAGTTTCAGTGAAGGCCAAACAGAAAAACTCCGTGCTTACTGAATTTAGGAAAGTAGAACGAATTTTTGAATTTAGGTCCCTAACATTTTGATAAATGAGATATAATGGGCCTGAAGAAACATTTAGTTATTTGAAGGCGACGGGACTACTGCTTTGGTATTACGAGGTCGATCTCGAGGAATAAATTCCTTAATTAAGGATCCTATTGGCGACAGTGGTTTATTTAACAACATATCACTGTTTTCAGTCGGAACAAGTATTTTAAAAGAAGAGATTGCTCTAGATTGAGAAGGAGACATTTTGAAAATGCTAACGCGCTTTAAGTTCACTGATGGGACTTTCGCCGCCAGATAGCTTTTCACGTTATCCGCCGATGTTTCAGGTGCCAATCTTGACACAAATATTGCTTTCTTGGGAGGAACTGCCGTCAAAGAAATGACATTACTACTAGGAACAGTAGGGTTCATGGCTGGGGTGTTATGAGATGGGGAAAAAATTGAGGGGTTTAACACACTTGCACGAGCAGCTTGTGCGAGTGTGTTAAACCCCTCAATTTTTT
>KK503178.1:2796-18054 GCA_000688735.1 Glossina austeni | reverse complement strand
CGACCGACTCAGCAGTATCGGAAACGGTGACTTTCGGTGTAGAGTTAGAGGGAGCGTCAACCTGCACCAGCGAATCCAGAATAAAAGGAATCGGAGGTGACGTCCCACATCCTACGCTACGAGTTGTTATTTTGCTAGGCTGGGAAAAAGATGAGTGCTCAATAAGACGACACTCATCAAACCTAGACTTAATCAGCTCAAACTTCTCATGTAAGGAGCAGAGATTTCTACTCAATTCCGAAAAACCATTTCTCGTTTCCATGAAGAGTTTGTATAAGTCAATATCCCGCTTCCTACAGTCAGGAAATGACCAACGTAAACCTTTCGAGGGATCAGCGACTGCGTCAGCAGCACGGCCGATAATACCGGCACACTTTGCATGGCAAAAACGTACAAAGCCAACAAGAAATTAAACGTTCACACTCTGGGCCCGTTGTCGCACGACAAGGCATATATAAACAATCCATGTCCACGAGCGAATCGCAAATAAAATAAATAAATCAACAGCGCAAACCATCCGCAAGTTTGAGTAAACTTCTCAGTTACGATAACCACTGTGCTAAAAGAGCGAAGGGAAAACAAAATTGCAAATACCAAAAAAAAAAGAGGGAAAGTAGAGCAAAACAAACAACAACAAAAAGAGAGACGTATACAGAGCTCAATTATTGCTTTCAAAACCAAATGAATTAAAGCTAGAAGACAAATTTATTCCTCTTACTTTAAATACACTCACTTTATTTTACAATTTCTTATAATTTAGCACAACGAGTTGCCAAACTCATATTAAGCTCATCAGTATGATTTTAAAACACTCACTGGGCACATTAATGGATTTAAAAGTTAGCAATTTGCCTGTATTTCTTTCTCTTTCAAGAATTTCTTTCCTCTACTTTACTTCTTTTGACAATTGCGTCAATTTCAATTGATACATGTTTCAGCGATTGATTTGAAAGAAAAAGCAAACAAAAATTGTTCATGTACAAAATGAAACTCCAATATTTTACATTAAACTTTAAGCATTTTTTTTCCTGACGTGCACTTAAAACAAACCGTCTTCGATTTCTGATCTCTTAACACCAACTCCTTTTTTCTTAAAAAAAAAAATAAGATGAAATTCGAGAAAAACATTCTCATGTCACACAGACGGACTTTTTCTCTTTCCATAATTCCCTCTCGCACAATAGCCTTATGAAGAGAGAGATAGAGAGTTATGAACTAGGTTCTCCATAACGGTAGGCCGTTATTATGACTTTACACACTCTGTTGGCATAGATCAGTGGTCAGAGCAGACCGACGGAACTCCCACGCCTCAAATGTAAGCGGAAGTTACAAGTGCAGTGTGCTATATGGCTGCAAAAGCAAGAGTGCCTAAGGCTACATCTGAAGAATTGTCATAAGTCTTATAGACGATAAGTCAAAAATTATAGGTGATCACGGGGTTCAGGTTTTCCAGGAGAGCGAAGTATATATGTGGCTGAAGGAGTCCGAAGTCCCATGGGGGCTTGAAACAATGAGGTGTTAGGTAGGCCGCGGCGCTCACCAGTGTTGCAAGATAAATGGCTCATAGCCGTTTCTCTTATTCTGGTATTTTATGAGTAATAGTCCCCTTATTATAGGAATTGCGCAAGTCCTTGGCTGTGCCATTTATCTCTTATCCAATTAACCTGTTATATCATCGGGAGACCTGAAGTTAACCCTTCATCGTAAATCCAATGAGAAATCTATCCTTGGCTGTTCTTGGCTTCTGATAATTCTTCGAAAAGTGTTTGCATCAGCAGCAGTGGCATTTTTTNATTCCTCTCTCGAAATTATCGACACCATTATCACGCTGCGAAATCAACCTTCCTGCAGTTCATCTGCAGGTTCCGCAACAAGATAGCAGTAACTTTCTATACGTATGTATTGCTATCAATGACTCAATTATACGTATATATTGCTATCTATGTTGGGGTGACAAGCCATGGGAAGAAGCGAAGAGAATAATTTGGAAACAAAAATAATTGCAATTCTCCGAGTAATGGTGTATAAGGCGACCGTAATTAAAATAAAATGAAATAAATGTAGATGAAAACCAATAATGTAACCCTCTTTCAAATGGAAGAAGAAAAGCAAAAAGGTTCTTGTGAGCCGGAGCCTGGTGCCACTGAGCGTACCCGAGCACCAGGGAATGGGTTAAAGCCCTCACAGTTTGTGTGCGTTGAATGACCTGCTTTTACTCCCTCGTCTAATATGTCTCTAATAAATAATATTACACTGCAAATTAAACCGTTTGGCAAATTTATACAGCTTAGTGATTCTATCTGATCGATGTTTCACGTACGAATATCATACGGGCTCCTCGTATCCGATGATATAAAATACGTACTTTGATATCGTCAATAAATTGAGTCACTGAAAACACAGCTACGTCTTTAATAAAGAAAAAAAAAATAGGCTACAAGTGCTGGAGTATGAAAATGTTGTTTTTAAGTTTGAGTTTTTATTTTTTATAGGAATAAAAAAGCATAAAAAATTTGTAATGTGCTCCTAAAACGTAAATTAAGAATTTATTGCAACGATCACAATTGGCAATCCTGCCCTAGAATCTGAATTGCTAAAACGAATTAGAATCGTAAGGTGTATGACGTAAGTCAATTTTAAAATTTTAATAAAAGTGGTCAGATTTCCTTTTATTTCTGAAAGTGATATAAAATTCGATTCAAGACTTGTACGCAAAAGGAGAAAAAATAAAGATTTATTGTAAGGACAATGATACAGCCTTGAACCATTTTGCAGCTATAACAAAGCAACAAAAATTCATTTGCAGTTAAAGAGACCTATTGAAACACAGCATCAAAAAGGAAACGCTAAATCTCGGAGAGAAGAATTTCCTCCAGAAAAAGGTTAATTAAACTAAATGTTGTAATAACAAGTAAGAAAATTATATTCGGTCGTGATCGAATCTTTTATATTCGTCACTGTTATCCTAAAAAAAGATTAAAAAAAGAAGAAAAGAACTAAATCTTCATGCTCTGTAACGTTTGGTGGACGCGGATGATTTTTTCTGTTTTTGGAATAAAAAGGGAAATTTATATGATATATACGTGTTGGATTTTATGAGTACAAAGCAAGAAAACGAAGAACAAATTTGTAGATGATACCTTCACTTTTGCGAACTGGAAAACGTCTACCACAGGCACTGCACATTTGGACAGGCGAATGGACGGATATACATAGGTACAGTTAGAATTTGAAACTTGATCAAGTGTAAATTCTGAAGCTTGCTTCTGCGCGTTGTAAAGGTATTAAAAAAAATTTAATTTTGCTACACTAGTGAACAGGCGCGGTCGGTTTTATACATTTTTATACAAGTATTCCAAGATCGCCTATAAAATATGCATCCAAGTTTTTGTGGATTTACATACTGTAGTTTATGAGGAATGATTAAAAAACCAATGTTTTGTGCATTCTGAACAACTGTGGCTTTCTTAGTTTACACAATACAGTGGGCGTGTCCTTTTACCGATTTAGACCGTTTTAAATATCAACCTGCGTGTATGAACCTTCGATGTTTCTGCCAAATTTAATGCCAAATAATAATGATTGTAAAAATGAAAAGAAAGAATTCTCGACCATTAAGATATGCTTATCTTAATATGTCGCAAACCAAATTTACGGGAAGGGTATTTTCACGTTTCAGCAAAATTTGGAAATTATTTGTAGCTAACAAACACTGCTGTCGGTAAAGTACGTTAATGTAATTGTAACTAAACGTAATTATAGTCACAAAATGAAAGATGGAATTTCCTATGATCCAAAATGGAATTAAAATATTATTTTTCTGAATTACATTTTTAGTGGATCAAGCTGAACTAGCTAGGTCAACTGTTAATAATTAGTTATAAAGTACTTCGTGCCTGCACTTGAGAGTAGTTCTTCTTATTTACTTAAGTATGAGGTAACCATTATTAAGATGAAATAAAAATTGCCTTGAAGCTTATTCTTATAACATCCAGCAATTCCGGAAAATTCTAGCATTATTCCTGCAAACGAACGGCATAGGGTGGACAGATCTAATTGAATGCCAATTGCGCGGTGCGTTCGAAATTTATTAAATTGTTACGAGCGTGTTCTGCGACTGTAAACACTGCCGTCTACAATTCATACAGTTTCCAATACAACCATATGAAATGATCTTTATGGTTTTGTGAAGTAGTGTCGCAGTATTTTTCCAATTTAATATAACCCGGAACGACACAATTAGAAGACAAATTTTGGTATAGTTTAAAGGTACTTACCAATAAGTGTGCATCATTGTGTTTCCAATACATTTATTCAAAAAGACCGGTAACAAGTTAGGCGGGTTTGAGTTCCAAAAGAACCCGTCACGTCACCAAAACTGCCAATAGCTGCAGACCAATTATTAAAATTTCTTCCACATGCAAGGTAGTTTTGTACTCTGATTCTATATATGCAGGAACACTTACAAAATTTTGATTACTTCTGTAATTTTTTCTTTTAGTGAGCCACGTCGGAGTCCGTAGACATTTTGGATTCATTGTTTGTTGCATTTCATTGTTTGTTTAATGAATGTGGAACGATAGGAAATAATCAACAACATTCACGGAAACTGATGTTGTGATTCAATTACCTTAAATAATTTTTCAAAATATATTCTTCAGCACCAAAATTGGTGCTAGCTGGGGTTACTACCCTTTTCTGACATTACGAACAGCAAGCAGTCCAAATTGGATGAACTACGTAAGGGGTGAACATTTTTGTAAATGGATTCAAAAGCGAAGAGCCCTTAGGGAAACGTTTTTTAATCCCATTAATAGTTTTGAGAACGCTGCGTCGATTATCGGTCGGTCTTAGACCATTCAGATAATAAACGCTTAGTGAGGAAATGTGAGATATGAATTTGTAACAACAAGCGCAACATCCATAAAATCTTGCAGCGGGATACGTTCTTGCCCCGGATATATATATATACTTCATGATGCACGATTCAGGTGATTGTTTTCGATATCGTCAATAACCTACGTTGACTTGCAATATATGTTAAAATGAGCAATGGATATCAATTAGTCGGTGCGTTTGTCTCATATATTTTACGGAAATGGACAATGTTTTCTTTTCTCTCTATTCTCTTACTTTGTGCTGCCTATATTCTATACCTTATTGTTAAAAAAGTTTTACTTTCGAAACACTTTTTTCTGGTAATAAATAAAAAAATATTTCCCCTCTCTTCCTTGAATTGTTTACGAATAATATAAGTGCCGCATTTACTGTTGTTTGCGGCAGTGTTACTGTCAAATTTTTCTGCATTCAGCTTGCTCAGCTCATCCGATTACTGATAAACATGCTTCTCATTTGAAGTCAAGCAATATTTTTTTGGCTTTTGCTATTTTATATCGTAACAGTTTCCTTAAATTTTATTTTTATAGAAAGTATTATTTGTTAATTCAAGTATTCACTGTGCGCCGATATCTTAATGAACATATGTTAAAATAGAGATGACAAATTTTTTATTTAAGATTAAGCTTACCGTTTTCTTTCAATTCATCTGAACTTCTTCCAAGTGTTACCAAATTTATTTGGCGATGTGAAACCAATAAATCTTGATACAAACATTTGACAATTAAGATGTAAATTATTTTTGATCAGAACATTTGCAACGCCCAGTATGACGCTTCGGATTTTTGATCAGCATCAAATTCTGAATCAATTTAAGCATGTCGGTCTGTCCGCTTATGAAATTTTTGTTGTGAGCCGTTGCTTGGTGGCAAGGGTGCAGTTGTTGATTTCAAAATTGGCATAAACATTGAAAATTCTCGTACGCAGGTTGCTTTTGCAAATGATTAAAATCTATCGAAGGACAAATCTACAGTAGTACATAAAGTGAAAAAACCTGTGGTTTTCAAATGGATAAAAAAAATGTTATTTTGATCATTACTCATAAAGTACAATAAATAAATGCACAAAAATTTTAAATTTTCTATGGGTGATGTAGTACTTTTACAAAAATTGAAATTGAATATTGTATCAAACCTAATTTTTTTTGATACCTTTATAGTACGCAGAAGCAAGCTTCAAAACTTGCATGAAGTATATAAGTTTGCGATCATTTGCAAATTTTGAATGCAACTAAGCAGGTGCGTCTCTTTGTCTGCCCCTATGTTTGCAGGCCCAACTGTGTAGGATCTATGGTAAACATTTTCCTCTTAGCGTACAAGATATCCCTCACAAATCTGTAAAAGAATTTTGAATATAATACAAAATTTTTCAGATGACACGCTTACAACGCCCATACACCTATGCGCCAAAACCTTGTATTTTGCGCATCCCATCGAATTTTCGTCTGTTGATTTGTGCAATAACAGAAGAAGAAGAATTTGTAATAAAAACAAAACAATAAAAGATATCAAGATGAACTTTCTTTTCCTTTAGACATTGCTTCGTGCCATTGTTATCTAAGAATGATTTCATGTAAATGAAAGCCTCTGGACTTCTATAAAAATTAAATTCAGGAACACCAATTTTTGCCACGTGCCCACGTAAATCTGCTTTTATTTCACCAACAACGCGAATGACTGCGATGAACATTGAATGTTGCAGTTTTGTTGAAGTCACATACCGTCCAAATCGAAATCACTAACTAATACATCGATCATGTCCCGCCAGCGTTCTCTATTGCAATGCCGTTTTCATGCTAAACAATGGTAATTCGTGTTAAAAATCGCATTTTCGGCCCACAAACCACACCTAAAAATTACTTTTGTACACGTAACATCAGATGTGTTTTCTTTACATCCCACATGCATGAAACACAATCATGGGTTCATTGCGGTCGTAATAAATTGTAAAAATACCTGTACTCTGTACAACTTTATATAATCACTTATTCAAAAACCATTTGAAGCGAATTTTGTTTTGCAAGGCAATTAGTATGTATTGATATGTATACTTGTATATCGTATTGCATAATATTATTTTGCATCAAGCCGTTTATTATAAGATATCCAAAGATCATACATACATTTTTATTATTACTATAAGTGTTTATACGGCAATTGTATGTATTGATATGTATTCTATTGGCATCATATTGTTTGCATCAAACCGTTTATTTTAAGAAAACAATCTTTACATTCATTTTTATTACTTCTATTTTTGTAGGCTTGCATACAATTTTTATATTTATATTAAGTTCATCAGTATAATTTTAAAACACTCACATACATGGATTTAAAACTTAGTAATTTGCCTGTATTTCTTTCTCTTTTAAGAATTTCTTTTCTCTACTTTACGGGTTTTGACAATTGCGTCGGTTTCAATTGATACATGTTTCGGCTATTGAAAAAAAAAAAATCAAAACCATTTTTAATGTACAAAATGGAACTCCAACATTTTACGTTAAACTTTAAGCATTTTTTTTCCTGACGCGCACATAAAACAAACCGTCTTCTTTTTCTGATCTTTTAACACCAACTCCTTATTTCATTTTCTTAAAAAAAAAAAATAAGATGAAATATAAGATGAAATTCGAGAAAAACCTTCTCATGTCGCACAGACGGACTTTTTCTCTTTTCATAATTCTCTCTCGCACAATAGCGTTATGTAAAGAGAGAGTTATGAACAGAGGTTCTCCGTAATGACTTTACATACTCTGTTGGGATAAACCATTGGTCAAAGCAGACCGACGGAACCACCACACCTCAAATGTACGCGGACGTTACAAATGCAGTGTGCTATATGGCTTCAAAAGCAAGTGTGCCTAAGGCTACATCTAGTATGAGATCACCCAAAGCTGTAGAAGAATTTTCATAAGTCTTATAGACGATAAGTCAAAAATTATGGATGACCACTGGGTTTAGGTTTAGAGGAATCGCTGCCAGCAAGTATAATGCACTTCCAATCACATTATCAGGAGACTGCTTTCTCGCCTGGCTGCTAGGCACGGCCCTTCGGGAAGTATATATGTGGCTAAAGGTGCCCGAAGTCTCAGGGGGGCTTGAAGCAATGAGGTGTTAGATAGGCCGCAGCGCTGACCAGTGTTGCAAGATAAATGGCTCATAGCCGTTTCTCTTATTCTGGCATTTTATGAGTAATAGTCTCTTTTTTATAGGAATTGCGCAAGTCCTTGGCTGTGTCATTTATCTCTTATCCATTTAACCTGTTATATCATCGGGAGACCTGAAGTTAACCCTTCATCGTAAATCCAATGAGAAATCTATCCTTGGCTGTTCTTGGCTTCTGATAATTCTTCGAAAAGTGTTTGCATCAGCAGCAGTGGCATTTTTTTGTGATTTGCTTATTTTTCTCTTGTTCTTTGCAATCCTACTCATTTTTTTTTCACGCGCTGTCGTGATATATTTACTTAATTTCTTTTTATGTTCTGTTATAACTGAAGCTAAGGAAATCTTATTACCCCATCTCTTAATACTCCCCCCCAAAGCAACCATCTGCCTGTTGGAGTTCATTGCTGTGGATTCACATGTACCTTTGCCAATTAGTATATACGCTAAAAAGACTACAATTAATTTGAAAAATGCCGACATCCATTATGTTTAATGGTACGTATTAGCGGCTATGGCTTGCAAGTTTGATAAATCGACTGGAGATGAATTACGCAGGTTAGCTGACCCGAGTTTTCATAAAATTGGAAGCATTCGCGAGATTGCCATTTAATTTCGAAACATTCGAATTGATTTCTTTGGCTTAAAATTGCCGATAACCAACTGCGACATCAATCAGTTTGAGCAGAACAATACAGACATCAGCATGAATTGGAATTGAAAGGAATACATACAACTAAGATTGGATCAAATAGACTTTATAGAACCTGAGAGAATTCTAAACCCTCTAACCCTAGAGAACATTGTGTGTAATTTTAAATTTAAGCGAGCTGGACAATGTCTTTTGATTATTAATGAAAAAGGGCATAGAATAAAACTTGATGCTGAAATGTGGAGATTAATAACACACGTTGGAATCTTCTTATCAATATTCCTATGCTGGAATTCTATATTACAAAAGCAACCAAGATTAGGTATTAAGATTAAGATTCATAAGCAACATTTGAGAATTATAAAAAAATAAATGTTTAAAAATGAGAATAATTGAAGTTGTTAATGAGATTCACAAACCAGTCGGAAAAAATTTTGTTCGAAGGCGATTCCTTCAAAGTGGAAAGAATGATACATAGCAAATAGATTTAGTTGAGTTAATTCCATTTCATAAGCTAAATAATGGCTGTAAATACCTTTTGGTTGGAATTGATGTATTTTCTAAATATGCTTTCGCGCAACCAGTAAAATCCAAAAGTTCTTCAAACATAGTAAAGCTATGCAACAGGAATTGGAAAGAAATACATCTCCAAGAAATATTCAGACTGATCAGGGAAAGCAATTTTTCAATAAAGATTTTAAAGGTTTGTTAAAATATTATCAAATTAACCATCACACATGCACTCATATGAAAGCCTTCATATGTGAAAGATTTAATAGAACATTAAAAAACTTAATGTGGAAAATGTTTAGTATGAATGGTAATTAAAAATGGATAAACAACTGTACTACCCAAATACAGTAATACGTATCATAGAGTAATAAAAATGAATCCAAATGAAGTCAATAAACACAATGAGGAGCAGATATTACAAACTGTACATAATTTCCCTAACACATTTCGAAGGCCTAAGTTTGAAGTTGGGGATCATGTTAGAGTAAGCAAATTTAAAGGAGTATTTTTTAAAGGCTATGAACCACACTGGACCACCGAAATATTTCAGATCAGGAAAATAAAAATTACGAACTGTGTATTACTGTATCACTGTATTTTAATTTGTCGATTACACATAATTTATCCCCTTAACTTTTTTCACTTCTTTTTCTTTATTGTTCCCACCATTGACTACGTATGCATACACTTTGGCTTTTAAACCTGCAAACTTTGTCATGATTCTCTCGGTATTCTCGCCTTTCATCAAATCTAATACTTTTTTGTTATTAGGAATTATACTATGTATATTGCCGGGTAGTTAATCTATTAGGATTATTTTTAATAACGTCATTTATATTATGTCAGACGCTAATATGAATAAGTCTGTATCCATATATATAATCTTTATTGTTTTACTCTGGTTAAGTAGAAAGTTATAATAAAACTCATACATCAACCATTTAGAGAATTCTGACACAGTTACCCCCACGTATATTGGTGTATCGTGACTAATTTCCAATTTATTTAGGTCGACTCCATATGTGAGAGCTCAATATCCTTCAGAATTCCTTCTGTTTTCATAACTATTTACTAAGCGAACGTCCCGACGATTTGCAACATTTTCCATGGTTTTCCCATACACAGCATCATTCATTAGCTTATAGAAGTTCTTCTCAAATTCATTGTTGGCAACTTTTCTTCTAATAAATGTAGGGCTCTAACCAAGCACTTTGAGTAAATTTTAGTATTCTATGAATACATTTTAACTGCAACCCGTGTTGCAAGCAGAGGACCAAATATTTTTAAATGAATCTCCTTAATTCATTTTGTGACTTAGGTCAACTTCCAAAATGTAACCACTACTTCCATCGACATCAATGGAGTAAATATCAAAATCTTTTACCTCACTTTCACTTAAAAATTGGAAGCTTCCATATGGAAGTTTTTGAGACATGGCCCAACCATACAAGGCCAAATAATTTTCAGACTTGCTTTTATCATAATTTTCATTAAACTTATTATTTGACTCGTACAAACTTTGGGTGCACTGAGTAATACCACCTCGAATACTAGTTTTTAAAAACATATGAATTTCAGGATTCACAATTAGTTCCATTTCAACTTTAGTATATTTCAGCATGGCACCCCAAGAAAGAGATGGTGCTGTAACATAATTGCAAGGATCTAGTTTATATATTTGTAAACATAAGATCCTGAAATTCTCGAAAACATCGGCTAATATTAACCCATCGCTTTCGAGATATAATCGACCATATAATCCTTAAGGATTTGACACTTGAACGCGTCCCACACCCTCCGCTAGAAATTATAGTCAGCCTCACTACATTCGCGATCGGGCAAATAATTATAGAAGCACTCTCGGCTTGATAAAATTGGACGAGCTCTATCAGTTGTACTGGACGAATTCCGCAAGTCCTAAACAACAAAATGAACAAACGTAAATTATTTCTTCACAGGTGTAGCATTCAGTGTTTTCCATCTCTATTGGTTGTTACTTGAATGAAAATCAAAAAAATTTGTTGTATACTCACCAACAAAAGTATACTGTTCATCACATTCTCCATTATACACAGGCTTAGCATAATAAGAGACTGCGCTCCTGTTAAGAACTTCTATGGGCATAAGCACCTGCTCTATATCGGCTTATATAATTATTGGCGGCGACAACTTCTTCTCCATATTTTTGAACTTGGTTACTGTCCCACTGATGGAAATACACTTTCCACTTTGGTGCAACCTCCCTTATGGCGGGTTCCAGTCGTGGTGTAAAACGTTTGACACAAATCACACAACTGTCCTGATGTATGGCTTCGCGTGTATTGCGTTTTTACCAACCTCCGCATGTTGGTAATAAGACAACAATGATATTGCTTAGAAGTTTCGTTATACACAGCTAGCAAGTTGATATGCAAACTTTTTGGTTCCTTTGTCGCCCTTGCCGGATCAACCACTTTTCATGTACCCTTGGAACGTACCAATTCATATGTATTTATGCTGAAGTCTTTCTTATTCTACTCAAACCGATTGATGTCGCAGTTTCAAATTTCTAATCCAGAAAAATCAATCCGAATGTTTCGAAATTTAATGGCAATTCTTCCGATTTTATAATAGCTCGTGTGAGCTAATCTGCCCAATTATTCTCCCAACGGTTTGTCGCATTTTTAAGCGATAGCCGCTAATATGCACCATTTAAAACAGTAGACATCAGCATTTTTCACATTAATTGTAGCCTTTTTAGTGTATATGCTAATTGGCAATGGTACATGTGAACCGACAGGAATGGACTCCAACTTGCAAATAGTTAATTCACAGAATTTAAATTCTGGTATCGCCCAACCGCTATCTCGTTCCTGGTATTCTTCAGCTCAATGAAAAACTCGTCAATCTTATCGTCAACTTGTTTCTGTTTCAACTTTTTTCTCTTGGAGCACCGAATTTCGTTGAGAAGTGTTTCAGTGGTATCACCATTTCTGTTTCGAAGCCCTTCACGTAATCTCCAAAAAGTCTCAAATTGAACTTTATAGAGCCAAATTTTCTTGAATTTGCTCGTGTATATACGTACGAATATCATCTAAAAATTTGTTTATTAATATCTCATCCCTCGAGTTGCTGACGATTTTGTGTTGAATCACATTTTCCGATGTCGACGGAGATGTGATGAACACATTTTCTTTTCTGCCTTCTCTTTGTGCTCGTTGGTCCTCAAATGGTTTTTGTACTTTGTCTGCATCATAAAAACTTGGCAGGGCTCGCAATACACCTCCCTGGCAGGAACTTTCTTCTTAATAATAGCTTCAAAAACTCTTTTACGCTTACCGACGTTGCTTGTGGACGGTCCGTCGTTCATACTGGAAGTAGGAGGCTGGTTTTCTTTAAATGCTGTTTCACAGTCTGCTGCGAACTCTTTGCATAAATGGGTATTGAACAACTCGTGCTCAGTTACAATCACAGAAATTACACCTTGTTCGCCTGTCGCGAATTGTTTCTTCGTTGAAGAAATCAACTTGCTGCAAGCCTAGCTGACAAGCTCTTGCAAAATCCGGACCAGCAATAGTCCAGTGAATTATCAACTGTCTCATGGCAAAAAATGCGCCTATGATGATGATATGATATTATATTGTCCTTCTTCGGTTCCATTTTAAATTTTTTTTATTTTTTATTTTAAATAATGAACTTACTAACCGATTTGGTGGTTTTAGTATTTTTGAAAATAACTAAAGAGAAAACTCTGCTTATACATGATAGAAATGTTGGTGAACTTACCTTTAAACGTTATCTGTAAAGCTCCATCTTTTATTTTTCTGTATAAATATTTTTAAGTGTGGTCATAAATAGCTTCTTTTTTTTATCGTTGCATAATGCACTATAATACTAGTTCTTATTCCGTATTATATGGAAATAGTGTTAATAAAAAATAGCGATACAGTGAAATAGTCGCATCACCCAGAGTGCACTTTATTTTTTTCTTCGTGGAAATTTGTGTGGACATGTGTATGCACGAACATGTGCTTTTTTTATATTTTTTTTACCAGAATCATAAATAATGTACGTCCTTTTTCGTTTGTTCATTAAAATGTGCGTAATGAAGAAAAGTGTTCGTGGAAATATGTGTAGGCATGTGCATGCACGATCGTGTCTATTTTATTTTTCCTTTATCAGAATCATAAATAATGAATCCTTTTTCGCTTGTTCATTAAGATGTGTGTAATGAAGGGAAGATTCATGGGAGGAAATTTTTTGTGACCGTAATATGAGGGAGTGTAATTGAAAAGAAACGCATGTGATGAAATGCAATCGTTCGTGTTGGAAGGATTAGTCCGCATTGTGTGGGCAAGTAAAGTTTGATGTGGAATGTGTAGTAGGTGTGAAGGATTTTGTGTGTGTTTGTGTATGTTTGTTTGTGTGTGTGTGTGTGTGTGTGTGTGTGGTGTAGGTAAAGACGGAACGAAAGGCTTATTGTACATCGGTGGGCATGCGTAGTGTGTGTTTGTTTTTGGGTGTGCGGTGATGTGGCGGGAGCGGGCCACAATTCGCGTGGACGTGTTCTATTGAATCTTTCACATACGGAGGCGGTAATCTTTCATCAACTCTTTAAAATCTTCATTAAAAAGCACCTTAGCCTGCTATTCTTTGAAGGGATATCTGCTTTTTCTGGATTTCCTTTTGGTAAGCGCGGAGTTCTCTGAGCTCTTTGCGATATGTGATCCACTTAATGAGATCATACAGCTAGCACTAAAGGTGCCGTGAGTTTTTTTGAATATAAACCCGAAGATTACATAAAATCAGCTCAGTATTTATCTGTGATACTAGCATAACTAAAACTACTTTCGCTCTTGTTGATTTTCAGTGCAATAGAAATCAGAAACAAATTTTTATTTTATGTGCTCTGAACAGTTTATATAAACTTTTTTCTATATTGGTAAAAATCAGATGCCATTAGGGTTAATAATTCAGATTAAATAAATATTTATACAAGTGCGTGTCTGTAAAATCCATTTACTATGCTTATCAGTGGATCATCATGGCCAGGCAAAACAATATTTTAGAAAAATGTTATTTATAACAAGTTTTTTTTGATTAGTGCACTGAAATTAAATAAAGTAATTTTACCACCTCAACACATGCGGAGCAATGATGGGCGACAAATATTCAACGGAATTTATTAATAGAAAGTTGCCACATTTCGTGACGTCCCTCTTTCAGAATATAACAAGTGGATCAAAATTAAACCAGAATACCAGTATATATACTTATCTTACACGAAAATTAAAACCAATTAAGCAAAACTTTCATTCTATGACTGATATGGTATTTTTTAAAAATGATGTCGAAGATATGAAAGTTAACCTTGAGAAACCTGAAATAAACGAGAACATATTCAACATTTCAGTCAGAAGTGTAACAGGCTGTCATAGTGCTTTATATTACTCTAATGTAATTGGAGGACGATAAGTCGTATAGGGTCAATATCTGTGTCACACATAGTAGTACATGGGCGCGGTAATGGTTCATTATTGCCGTCTTCTTTTAGAAGTTTAAAACCTTTGCGTCCCCCAAGCTTCAATGCGATTAAAGACCAAGCCATGGATACATGGAAATCTATTTTTAATGATTTCAGTCGCAAACCACTTAGAAATAGTTTGGCAGGGCAAAGTAAGTTGACAGAAAAAGCACTAAATGTGATATCATATAGATTTAAATAAGGCTCTGGAAAAGGCATAAGTTGTCGCATCAAAAAGGAAATACGTCCCAAAAGAGGCCTAACGCGAAACGCACGAAAAGATACAATTTAAGTAAAGGATATATTTGCTTAGGAACTATGAGCAGGAATGTATGAAAAGGGAGCTAGATTAATTTGCCCTTTATTCTATACAAAGCAGCATTCTAAATATATAGATATATAGAAAATAGAAGAAGGCTCTTATAATCCTATTCAAGCCTTAGACAATCCTAGAATTCCATAGAATTTCTCTGTCTTAGTAATGGAGATACATGCCGAGATCTTTGCAGCGTTTATTTAAAGTTGGTTGTTCA
>KK503177.1:7172-31389 GCA_000688735.1 Glossina austeni | reverse complement strand
TTGTGTTCAAACTGTGTGTTTTTTTTTTAGTAGGGACATAAATTCTAAGACTAAAGTTTAAAAGCATTAGCATCTAAGGATATCGGCTTTATTGACAATCCTCACGAACTCCTCCTGAACTCACGACCATTGATTTTTCAGTTGAGAGTCTTTGGCTACTCGATCACTCTTGCGAATAAAGTTAACTTAGTATTGCAGTTATATGCTTATTCGGAACAAAATTTAAGTTACAATAAAATTGTATTTGGATTCGATATGAAACGGTGCCTATTGCCTTGTCGAATATTAGTTCAAAACGTCGCATAATATGGCTTCGATAAAAGATAAAACAGATTACGATAAAACACGGTTTATATTATATGAATCTATGTTATATCTTAGCTTAAAAAAGTAAATAAAAAAGTTTCTTATAACACGATAAGCGTGTTGTACAAGGATCACCTGCACTTCTGGTTGTTCGTTACAAATCGATTCCGAAAATGGGCGCCCACCATGCATAGAGAGATAGATAGATAGAGTCTGTAATTTGGCCTGCTGTGTTCAATCCTATAACGAATCTTATGGTGACTCTTAATTACTCATGAGTATCCTGGGAATAATTCAAATGTTTGCATATCCAAAACAAGCTATAGATAATCATAAAATTTGATGCATATTCTATGCATTTTTCATCAAAAAACTTAAATTCGAAACGTAAGAGTGACACCACGTGCCCAGATTAAAGTTAAAGTGTTGACCTAAATCGAATACCTACACTTTCTAATATTAATTGAAGGCCTTACTTGTCTACGGTCGTGCTTGCGTTTGAAAAAATATTCCACATAGCAAAGGTATCTGTTTGGCGTCTTAGATCTACAAATTATTATAGTTATTATTATTTATTCATCCAAAGTTAATTACATCGTATTGCAACTAATTACAAGTGCATAAGATAGATTAGGGTCGCAATCACAAATGAGAAAGCATCCTAGTTATCCTACTTTCACTACCTAAGCACACATCCATACATTACATTACTTCACTTACTGTTTATGCAAAGACATAAGTTCGTATCACTCATTTGCAATTACTACGCATGTTCGCAGAAGATTGATTTGGAAATCAGAAAGAATCAGAAGAACCTGAGAATGCACTACTAACCGATTATCTATCTAAGTAATCTTCAGTAAGTTCCAAAACAATGTTGCATGTAGGAAAGTATAACAACAAGGAAAGTAAACCATAGCGACAGCAACAAGCATTGAGCTTCTCGCGAATTATCTATTCTTAACTCGCTAAATATTCAAGAAGAAGAAAAAGAAGAAGAAGAAGAAGAAGAAGAAGAAGAAGAAGAAAAAGAAGAACAAGACGGAAAAGAAAAACAAAAAGGAATAGTCAGGCTTTGCAATTTAAAATTGCATTTTTATAACTCTCACCGAAGGATGAGGGGTATGTTCAGTTTGTCGAAACGTTTGCAAAGCGAAGAAGAAAGCTTCAAAGACCCCACAAAATATATTTATTCTTGATCGGCATCAAATCCAAAATCGAATTAAGCATGTCCGTCCGTCCGGCTGGCCGCCTGTCCATTTATGTGAAATCTGTGTTAAACTTTCTCTTGGCTGCAAAAAGACAGCTATCGACTTCAAATTTAGCACAAAACATTGGAATTGATTTGGTATTGGAAATGATCCGGAAGGATTAAAGCAGGCGCCTACAGTACTGCGTAAGCTGAGAAAGCATCTCCTTTTCAAAAGAAATAAAAAATTGTTTTCTTGGTTATAAACTACGGCAGATAAGTCTACAAAAATTGTGCGTAATGCGCTGTACTACCTGCACGAAAATGGGAGAAATTGACCACGCCTACTTAATGTTATAGTATATTAAACTTAATTTTTTTTTTCAACAACTTTACAACACACAGAGGCAAGCTTCAAAAACTCCATAAAATATATAAATTTTTGCAAAGTTACAGATTCGGAACAGACATTTAAGCCTGTTTGACTGTCCATCCGTCCAATCGTGCGTTTTCTGCGATAAACATTGTTCCGTTCGCAAGTACGAAGATATCGCCTATAAACTTGCAAAAGAGTTTGAAAACGGACCAAACAGGTCAACGAACATGCGCGCACCACCCACATGGAATCAAAATTGAGAATATCTATCATTTCCGTGCCTTTTTCTTGTTGCTGATAAACTACAACAGATAGGCGATATAAATTTGCATAAAATTATTCTAAAAAAAAATATAAAAAACCGCCACGCCCTTTGAATATTATGGATTATGCAAATTTATATTTTTCCTTCTTTTCAATCTTTCATAGGATACGATTCGGTCGCCACCGAATATAATTTTCTTACTTGTTTACTTTTAGAAATGATAGATTAAACGATATATACGCCAAGGGAAGTGAATGGTTCACCTCACAGTTTGGTCGACCTTGTGATAGCTTTGTAAAATAATAATTACGGTTTAATCTTGCCGTGACATGAATATTTATCCGACTCAATAAAAGCGACGAATAATAGAGATTTTATAATAAACAAGACACCCAACCAAGTACGTCTACTCTCTAAGGTTAGAAGCTGTTTAAGCTGAAGGCAACTCGGGTAAGATGATAATAGTACTACCGGCACATGCAGAACATTTCAAAAAAGTTTGTTGCAAAGACTCAGTTCGATTAATGTAGCGCTTGTAGTTCGATCATCGTACTACAAGGGATTTCTCCATTTGAAGCCTAACAAAAGCGCTAAATATCCTTTCACTTATGTAAGGGTCGTTAAATTTTTATCAGCAACGTTTAAAAAGCCGCAGCACAGGCTTTCGATTCATTAACGTAGGCTTGAATCTGAAAGCTGGGATCGAGTATAATTTCCAAATCCTGTGAAGGCCAAAGCACAGTCCGGCTTATGGATATCAGCATGATAGTCAATAACAAGCCTCGTACATGCTATTGGATGTGGCTATACTCACTTAGCTAATTTTTGACAGTAACACTCGAAACTTGTTTAACATAAATTGTTCGCGTAGGGTATTAAACTGTCGGCCCTGCCCAGCTCTTATTTTTTTACTTCTTATTAATTATTTCAGTTTCTCTTCAAGCTCTTTTTTTTCCTTGTGTGTTCCTTTCGTTTGTTTTGCTTTCGTTGCTCTCGCTAATCGCTAAGTCTCTATAGAAGCTGAGTGATGGGCTATTAAACCCAAAAAGAAAAAAAGAAAAAAAGAAAAAAAGAAAAAGAATTTCTATTGACAACAACAATATTTCTCAAAATTTTTAGAGGATTAAGAAAAGCTTGACGGAAAATCCACTGGGTAAGAGAACTAACAAAAACATCAGAACGAAGAGTCGTATTATAAGCGAAAGGTTTGCTTAAACTAATTGAAGAAGATCGCGGTATTCGTTCAATGGAAAAAGTTGAAAGGAGGATATGAATACTTGAAAAGTAACATTGGTATGAAAAGAGGAAAACTAAAAATATTAGGGCTACCTATAAGTAATCAATTACTTTCACAAGATACCATTTCTCATTAGTTCTGCGGCAACCAGACAAATGTAAGCATACTTTTTTTTGGTGTTATTCTTCAACCATAATATTATAGTTGGGTAAGGTCATGCACAAAATGCCCTACACACCACTTTATCTAAGACAATTTCTCATTTGTTTTCTGAAAAAAATGTCAAAAACTATTCCTTGCTCCTATGTAAAAGGTGCACTGTTCACAAGAGCCCTTATATAGCAGCAGACTCAAAACCTCAACTAAACTGATCCAAATTTAGCAAAAATAATTTTCTTGCCAAAGACGTCATCATTCTTTGCCTGTTGCTTTGTGAAAAACTTCCTGGATGGGGTTAATATATGGGGTTGGGGTTAATATAATCAATATATAGTCTATATATAGTTATCAAGTCAAATTGGTAAAGTGAACCAATTTTCTCCATGAAATATTTAAAAATTTCTCCTTTTTTCACTTAAATCTTACTTTTCATGAGAGACGACAGTGTTCTAGGAGTTCGGTCTTTCACATCATAGGGGGAAACTAACATTCAACGATTTTTGTCACAAAATTTTGAAAATCGTATTCCTTTTTCTATTTATATAGAATAACTTTTTCAAAATCAGGCGTGACAAAATTACTCCAATTGCGCCCCAGTGCGCAACAGTATTCGCTCTTGGTTCGTTAAAACACATCAAAAATTTGTCAACTGTAGGTTGAATAAATTACTACGCGAAAAGAAAGACAAACAGACAGATAGACAGACAGAGCAGCTTAGTTCAATTCGAAAAATGATTCTAAATCGATCGATAAGTGAGTCTATCTCAAGTCTTTCTGGACATTGTACATATCTGCATAAACTTTACATACGACATATGGTGTAAGGTATAGAAAAAGAATGCCATTAGAAAATAAAAAATACAAATAAATTATTGGTAGAAGTTCTGCGTAAATTTTTTGTTTATTTCATAGCTCATGCAGAATTTTTCAAATGTAATAATGCGATCACTATTCTGAAATCGTAGGAAAGGTCAAGGTCAAGGCATGTCTATTCTAAATTTTATCGACGATCTTCTCTGCCTAAGTTACGGTGTTACTTTTTGAATGTGATATGTGTATATATATATATATACCTTTCAATTTAACAACTTGACTAACTTTAAATTCACAAATACATATATATCCTATATCAGGATACATCATACAGGATATATTACGTTTGTGGGGATACATTTAATAGTTTTTATTATACCGATCAACTTGGAAACTTTTTCCGAATCAATCTAAATTTGTCTGTCCGTCTGTCCATTAAGATCGCATTTTATGAGATGTTTTGATGAAATTCGGTACACTGATGTGTTTTGGATCAAAGGCGAACGCTGTTGAAAATCGTTCGAATAAGACCATTTTTTCCACATAACACCTTGTTTTGAAAGGTCGTTTTATGAATAATTTTAAGATGTGGTGTAGGATACATAAGAGAAGCTCTCGGCTCGCTAGTGGGCTTTTGTTTGCTTTTCTCGCAGTTGGTTGAAAAGCAAAAAGCAATTGAAAAAAAATCTGGTAGAAACTCATACTCGATCCTTTAAAATTGTGTTATACGAAAACCGTGTAGTAATATCCGCAAATTCTGTACCGTGTTATATCGAAGCCGTCTTTGATAATTTGCGTGTGCTATCAGGCACATCTGCATATATATATACATGTATTAAGTCTCAGGTTTCTGTCGAAGTCTTGGCGGCCTTGAACCATTCAGTAATAGATGGGGAAAAGCCGCAAAAAAAGCGAGCAGATGCGGAGACGAGGTCAAATTGACTCAAGTTCAACTCGATGATCCAAAAACACACAAAAATTTTTTACATTCTTTGATGTCTGTTTGTTACGAACACAAGAGCAAGCAAGTCTAGTATATGCAGACGCCAACGCAAACACTTGGCTAAACACAAAAACAAGGTCGTAAAAAGCTTAACATTTTTATTTTTTATGATATTTTCTTTTCAATTACGAGCGTGCACACTAAAAAACAAAGCATATCTTTTGGCAAAATTTTTCCCAACAAACGGATTGTAAACAAAAAATTCTTTAAGGACAAGCTAGCGGGTAGTAAGAATAGATTTTTTTAATGTAAATATATTTCAACAGGTTTTTAATTTATTGATTTAAACCTCCCCCACCCCTAGCCCGTCTTTTTACATCCATTCTACTCTTCTATGCCTCGCTTCTTACACTCAACACTCAACGATTTTCAAAAACATCATTTAAATCATTTCTTCATTTCAAGACTTCAAGGAGTGTGTTTTTCTTGTTTTAAAGCAGCGATTTTTTTTTTAAATCAATTTTTTTTTTTTATATCTTTCACTTTGTTAAATATTAAGATTACGTTAACAAAAGCCGCCTCATGACTTATAAAATAGTTTCTAATAGTGTTATGATTTTGATCGACTTTCTATAACACTGGCTTGAGTTATAATATTATTTTTAATTCGAAATGTTTAGCTCACTGTTTAAAGCAAAAGATCGCTAACAATAAGCAAACAATTTTTCAAAATCTGTTGTCGTTTTTAAGACACTATTTTAAGATAATCACTTTTTTTGAAAAGCTTTTCTTTCAATTCAACTACACTTTCGCATATGTCTTAAGTAATTCACATTAATTTAATTTTTTTTTAAAAATCCTTTTAATTATTTGTTTCACTCTTTATTCGCTCATTATTTTCGTCGCGCATATGAAGCTTCGTTTAACGTAATTTTTATACCGTCAATATTTGTAAGCGAACCATCCATTTTAACATTTTAAACTAAACAAACTTCCGTAAGGCTGTTAGCATTTTAACTGTGTTATGTGTTGTGATAAAAAAAACATACAAACATCTGTATATCGCATTTATCGACAAAAAACTGCTTTATCCACTCCACGATAACGAGAAAGTATTTTTTTTATTTTTCAATTCCTTTGTTCTCTTATTTCGCTCTTTTATGTTAGGTGGAAGCTTTTCAATTTAACGGCAAGTATATTTCTTTAAAATTAAGCTTACTGAGCTTTTCATATAGTATTCCTCTGAAAGCTCAAGTTTTGTGCGGTTTTCTTATCGCTAAATTTTGTTATGAAAAGTTTAGAAGAAAAGCTCTTTATAACATTATGTATAATTCTAGCCCTGCTCGCAAGAGTATTTACAGAGCACGAAGAATAGGAGGAAGTCATAGTTATATGCATTCTTTATATTCATCCTATTAGAATATTATCGCGACACGGTATTCTAATAAAAAGACTGCCTTTACATCAAATGATCGATATTTTGTTGTTCTTCATCATCGATACAGATGAGAATGACTTTGATATACACAACAGAAAGCATAGAATTGATATATCGAACGGGATTACAGTGCAGACAGAAGTACTGACACAAATTAGCAAAGAATTGAAAAGAGAGATATTAATCCATATCTTACGTAATTGCCCAACAGATGTGCATTTCTCAAGATTACACTTTTAGCTTTTTGCCTTCTTACACCCTACACCCCACTTGCGGTGCAAGATTTATTAAGTTTGTATGGATGTATATACCACCCAGATTTTATTCGAATAGATTCAGAAAATGATTTTGAATATGAAGCTTGTCTGTCCACCTATCCGTCTGATATTTGTCTATGTATTCTTGTATTCAACTAATTTTTATGAAGTTTGTACTAACGTATATACCACCCGGAAGGGTGTCAAGTACACCCACTTTTTATTATACGAGTAGATTCAGAAAATGATTCCGAATCTGAAACTTATTTGTCCACCTCTCTGTCTGATATCTGTCCATGTACTCTTGTGTTCAACTAATTTTCGAGATATTTAGATGAAATTTGATATACTGAGGTGCTGCCTTCAAGCTTCAACATTATTTAGAACTAGAAGGAAGAATGAGAGCTAGTTTCAAATTTGAAATACATCTAAATATGATCGTCTGTTCGTCTGTCCGTCTGTCTGCCGGTAGCGAAAATGAATATATTTCCTAGACATTTGCAAAAGAATTAGGAAGTGACTTAAACTTTTCCAAGAACACACTTACAACGCTCACACGCTTATGCGACAAAACCTTTTATTTTGAAAATAGAAAAAATCATCCGCGCCCGCTCCATATTACAGAGCAGAAGAATTTTATTCTTTTATCGTTTTTTTGCGGCAGTAGAAAAGATTCGGTCACGACCGAATATAATTTTCTTACTTATTTCACTTCATACAGCGAAAGTTTAATATGAGTTTAATATTTCAATAAAATATGCGACGAATAAAAAGTTCACCGAGTGGACGATTTGTAAAAAGTAGGAGCAAACATATCTACGTAACTGCACTCACAACTGTATCACCGCATTTTGTTACAAAAGTACCGTTTTTAAGATCTATTTTGAGGAGGATTCTTTTTCGCAATAAGAACATAATTGTTCCACTTACTACATCCACTTAAGACCGAGCGGGATATATTCGAATTGTGATATCCAGAAATAGGCGTTAAAGATGTAAGGAAGTGTATGTTAGAAGATGAAATATTTTCCTTGGCATTTTCTAATACATTTGCGCTCATCTGCGCTGCCCATAGTTTCATGGCAGCGTATGAAGTTCTTGGCAAAATGATAACCTCTCTGTTCTGTTTCTATCCACAATAAGCATCCACTTCGATTCTATTTCTATTAATTTCTACCTCTATTAAGCTGTAAAGTTTTACGTGAACCGCAGAGAATTCATGAGTTAAATACGAAGCAATAAGCACACCAAGATAAATACATTAATTCCTAATAATTAGAGAGTCCTACAAGTCCGGCATCAGTAGGACTATTTTCTTCTCCCTGGAGTAAGCGAGGCCTACTTAATACCTTTATATATTTAATATCCGTACGATTTTGAACATCCAACGCACTACTTGTAAGGAGACGTTCTCCGCATAGATGTTTTGCAATTCCGGTCCCCGTGATCTGCAATAGTTGGGACTACAACGCTTTTGGATATTTCGTCATTACGGGATTTAAAATCGCTTTAGCATTTGAGTTGTCTTGAAATGCTATGCATTTTTCCTCATGATTTTCAATGTCCAACGAGAAATATCAGCGCTGCAGTACCGTGCTTTAATTCCGTCTACTAGTTTTTCAGAAGAATCTGCGTAAACCTAACCAAATGAATACGGACTAATACATATATATATATATGTATATATATATATCTATATAGTCTATAAGCAGACACCTTCCGACATTTATGTTGACTTTTTTATTAAGAACTCTCTGTCTCCGGACTGTGCCCAGAAGGACAGTTACCTTCGGTGTGTGTGACGTTTACGTCTGTCATCTAAACTTAATCAGATGAAATCTTTATGAGGAGCGATAACATGAGCTCCCAGCGTCTGATAAAATGCTACGTCCCTGGCCTAGCTGCAGCATGAGATATAAGAGATTATGAATGATCAAAACGCTTCTCTCTGGACAAGACGAGGACTATCTAACATCTAGCTTAGTGTCTCCTCGATTTTGAGCTGACCAAACACACCACGACACTTTTTATATTCGTGATTAGAAAACGTCCCTGCGCTTTGTACCCGAGCTTCTAAAGAACCGACTTTAATTTTCATTAACTTAGTAAACATTGAAATCATTTTCTATGAAAATCAAATACAAACGATTGCTTTGATTAGATAATAAATGCATTACGCAGGTGTTGTTAATGCCGTCCAAAAATAAAGAAGCACACAAAATACTGTACTAGGCTACGACTCTTACACGCTACAGTTGCCCATATAATGACTTTTCAAAGTAGGGCATTATATGGTCAATGGTTGAAAAAATCGATCCGATCGTAACCATTCTCAACAGCGTTCGTACTTGGGCCAAAACACATCGGCATAACTGTCGGCGTTAGAGTGAATACAAGAAAACAAGACGGAGAGACGAACAGACGAGCTTGGGCACAATAAAGGATGAGTCTATCTCAAGTTCTTCCGGTTATTACATGCATTCGCACAAACTTAACATCGCCCTATACCATAAGTGTGTAGAGTGTTAAAGGAAACCAGCGTTGACCAGCGTCGAAGCCTACCATTCTGAAAATATATAGAAAATGAAATTTGCTCGTGGTTGGGATTATTTTTTTCAACATTTCAAACGATAGATACCAACGAAGCAAAGAATGAAAACGAATGCCGTGCTGATGGGGAATAAGAATAAATCTTTTGTTTTCTAGCAGACAATAATCTGATGCGAATGTTTACATATATACCGAACACGAAAAGCATTGAAGCACTAAACAATCCTTCTTGCATAAGGGTTTGGCCCCGTTTATAAACAAATTATAGAGAAAAAATAATAATTAAATCTTATCACCGTCTTCGTGTTGTAACAAAAAGGTGCAACGTAAGTGATGTTGGACAGAGAGTACGAGAGAGAGTAGCTTTCGAACTTAAGGTCATACAAATTTTAAATGCACTTGTGTTTCTTGACGGATATTCGAGACAGTCATTCATTAGCTATATGCTTCCTTGATGTGTAGTTGTTTCCTCTGGAAGCGTCACAGCCGCATAAAAGGAAGTCAACCAATACGAATCACTTGCTAACTGGGGAACTTTATGGTTAAAGAAACCGCGGGCCATTAAAGTTTCACATCGTCTCATAGCGTATTTTCAGATAAGCTTTTTAGTCCTCGGATTAGCAGTTCAGTGAGTACATATCGGTAACCATCTTAAGCAAGAGAAGATGTCATGCTTTGGAAATGTCCAAAATTGATTCCAAAACTCCAAACAAATTACTCTTAAGGTCAAAAATCCTATAAAAAAAAAAAAAGACATCCACTGTCGAAACACGGACAATGGTTTGTTTGCTTATTCCTCCGGTCCTCACTTACGGAATGCTTCAAAAATCTAGAAAAAGAAGTAGTCATATATTTGCTTTTTATGGAAAGCCACCACTATACCCACCATAACATATCCATAAAGTATTTTGTTAATTGCGGACGTATCAATTGGTTGACGGGCATCTTTTTTACAATGGAATTTCAGCAGATTATAGTTAATGTTTGTCTCAAGAATCTTAAAAACGGTAACTTAAAGTTTCTGTCCGCGGGCACGGGAATGTTACAACCTCTTTACAAAATTTATTATTGGAATATCACACTGCAGCCTGAAATCTGCAGAACATGAGACAGGTAGTGCTAAGTGTTATCTAAAAAGTTTGAGCATCAAACGCGGCCCGTATCGGGTATGAGTATTACAAATTAATAATATGAAACTGTCGCTTCAGATGTTCTACTTTCGAAAGGGCTTGGGAAGATCTAAGAATTTTCCCCGATTTTTTCATATATTTTTTACTATGTCTTCGGCATGCTACGCCTGGCGGGCAGATTGGAAACTGCTACCAATTATAAATTCGACCTACATTTATTATGTCCTCATAATCCAACAAGGGGGCCCATCCCCCTACGATACAACGTAATTGTGTACCGATGACCTTAAGCAGCTATTTCAGCCTCAAGTTTTGGTATTTCATTGGACGAAGTGTCAGGGCATTTAAAGCTTTTTGTGCTACTATCTAAAAACACTACTTTCTCAAGCAAGGAAATAACACAACATTCAGGATGTTACGACTTCAGCTAAATTGCCTCAAGTTTTGGTATTTCATTGGATGAAGTGTCAGGGCATTTAAGGGTTTTTGTGCTACTATCTAAAAACACTACTTTCTCAAGCAAGGAAATAACACAACATTTAGGATACTACGACTCCAGCTAAATTGGTTTTTTGAAACGAAACACTAAGAACTTTCTCAAGCTTGGAGGCTTTAAGTAAATTGCGTTAGTTTGTCACAAAACACTAAAAACTTTCTCAATTGCTTCTAACAAGCGCAGATATAAGACGATATATAGGATTGCAAATCGAATATTCTTCTTTCGGTTTTGAATTAAACGGTATATATCCTTTCCGATATTGCTGGATTGAGTAGTTTGAATATTCATTAGCAAGCAGGATGTGCGAGATATGAAACCTCTTTCTTTTATTATTATGTATACAAAGAAATTTCTAATTTTTTTTTTTTTATATCAATTTAACAAAAACAAAAACAAGTCCATACTGTTACGTGAAAAAATGCAGAAAAGTCAAACCATGTTGGCTATGAATACAAAGAAAAGAAAAAGAGAAACTAAAAGGTTGCAAGATCTTAAAGAAGGTGAATGGAATGGCAACAACGACATCATTCATATGTTTCCCCCCGATTTATAAAGAAATCTTCATTTATTTCTAAGCATAATTTGCATGAACTATATCCCAAAAAAAAAAAATGACAAAAACTACTTGAAAGAAATGAAGCAACAAGGAAATAACCCGCCCAAAGAAAGGGAAACAAAAATCGGTTCAAGATGACGTTTGAAAAATTTTGATTAATTATTGTTGTTAGCTTTGTTTTTTCTTTTTTTTTTTTTTTTTACAATTTTCTACTTTTGATGAAATTTTCAGAACATTTTACCCGTTTTTTTTATGTCATTTCAAATTTTTCAATTAATAGAACAATTTTCGTTTCGTTCGAAACGTATCTAATTCAGTAAAATTCATTGAACCATTCAAGCAGCAATTTTGCGATATAAGCTCTCTCGGCTCTGGAAAATCGTTTACAAGGAAAAAAAAAGATTGTCACTATAGTCTATGCGATTTGAAGTTTTGATTGTTTGATTGTGTAGGTGAAATAGATTTTTTTCACATAACCCTTTATTGTCAAATGATTTGCTTAAGGAGCCTTCCTTGCAATGTCAGTCTTAGATATTAATTTAAATTTTATTCATCAGGTAAGTACTAGACAAGGTGAACAGAAGAGAAGTGGGAAGAGAAAAAGGAAGTGATTGACATTTCTAGAAAAAGAAGCGAGAAGCGACCGACGAGAGAAACATAAAAGAGAAAGGTGTTGTGTCAAAGAAAGGTGCTTTGAACAATCAAATATTTATTATAATGCATTGCTAATATTATTATTAATAGGGTGAAAGGATTATTCAATCGGAAATCAAAATATGCCCCTGATGAACAATAAAATGAATAGCGCTGCTCGTAAAATGCATCATGTATTGTCTAATGGAGCTGCAACGATTACTGGCCCACATCGACCGCGTATACTTCGTCAGATAATCGTAGGCTGCAATGGCAATAACGGTACAAATACTAACAATGTGACATCAGCAGCAGCATCCGCAAATAATATACAAAATTCCCCGACCTCAGTTACTCGTTGCTATGTGTGCGATGACTTTTTGGGGACAAATCAAAATCAAAACCTTTTAACCGAAATGAAAACGTCGCATACATCGACGACATTCCCGGTCAAAATCAGTCAATTGGTCGGTCCCGATTTTATGGTTTTTGCGAGTGTTGAAGATATTGTATGTGCTCGTTGCACAAATCTAATCAATTATTTGGATCGTTTGGAGAACGACGTCGAGCGTGTGCGTGTGAATTTGAAAAATCTGTTAAACAAAAAATATAACTTGAATGTTGAAAGTGAAGCAGTCTTACCGCCCACTAAGTTGCAAAAGTTAAATAATGGGGCTGCCATAAGCGGTGATGCGCAACAATTCAAAACTTTCCCACATCACTCCACAACAACGGCGCAACATCCGCCAGGCACTCAAGTGGTTCAGAGGAAAACCACCATAAAAATGTATAAATGTTTGGACAACACTTGCGCTATGTGTCATATTAATTTTGCTAATGGAATGGCTTTTCAAAGGCATATGGATCTAAATCATAGCACCAATGTTGTCGTTACACTAGCGCCGACTGCAGTCCCACAAGTCGACACCATTGCAACACGCCCACCTAATTGCGGAGCTGCTAATTCGCCAGTGTACACATGCATTCATTGTCAGCTAAAGTCCACGAACAAGCTTTCGTTCGATGAGCACATGCGCAAACATGCGGCTGGTATTAGACCGTTTCCATTCAAATGCAAATTGTGTGCTCAATGGTTCGAAACTCGTGAGACGGCGGCCGCACATGCGAGACAACATCAAGGCAATGTCTTCAAATGTGGCACGTGCTCGATGTCATTTTCAAAACGCGTGCTATTGATCAATCATTTCGAAAAACACCAGCAAGACAATAGGGTGCACCAACAATGGAAGCCTCAACAAAATGTCAACCAACACAATCGACATGCCGTTCCGGCGAAACAGCACGTAGCTATGCCCGTATCATCGCCTAATACGCTTAATAGCCAAAAACTATCTCTAGGTGGCATTAATGGATCTACATCCCTATTGGCTAGTTCGGCTGACGATATCGGAAGCTGTACAACAGCAAACAACATTTGCTTCTTCTCATGCTACATCTGTTCGCGGACTTTTATTCAAGAAAATTATTATAAACAGCATATGGAAACACATCATGCTTGCGAAACAAATTTAAAAAAAGGCTCTAATCCGGAGGCAGGCATACCTCACTTAAATAGTGCAAATTTGCTTAGCGAGGCATCGCGATTTGAAGAAAATGAGCTTAAGATTCAACAGCAACAAACTAGTGGAACAATCAATGATACCACTGCCACAATTTCCGATGCCGATATAGAGGGCATTTTCGAGAAAATGCATTCGGATAAGGATGAGCCAACGGTCGAACCCACTACACTCACTAAGGCTGGTGGTGGTGGTGGTGGTCCCAACGACCAAGTTGTGATCACCACGCAGGCAGATTCAGACGGAGTTATAACATTTAATATAACTCTTCCCGCCCGAGAAAGTGGAGTCACCATTGGGGCAGACGATCAGCACACCCTCGACCCGCAGCAGACCATACCCATTACTTCGCTGCCCGTTTCGGTAAGCATGGATATGCCTATGCTCGATCAAGCCGACGAAACTATGCATGCAGCAGCAACCACTACAAGCAATGTAACCACAACAGCGATTAGCAAGCCAGAAGTTGACGTGAAATCCTCTATATCAGGTCCGCTTAGTATGCCTAGCTTGGACGATGATTGGGATGAACGTAACTCGGCCTTTGCACAAACGACTACGACTACTATTAATACACAATCCGAAGTTAAAAATGAAAACAGTTCGAAAGCAACGGGTGATGATAATAATGACGAGATTGAAACTGAAAAACAATTTAGTAAAGCTCCAGCAGAGTTGCACTCACAAGAAATAATATCGGGCGGAGAAGTGAATGCGGATAGTGCAACTTCGCAGGCTACAGATAAAAACGTTACCGAAGATATAGCTTCAGAAACGAGCGAGAAAGTCACGCAGGAGCAGCAAGTAACTACTGCTATCGCTGAAGCCGAACAGGAACAGCCGGCATCCCTGGAACTAAATGCAACGACTCTAGAAGCCCAGATCGAAAGCGGGCAAATTAAACTTATATTGAACGAAAACGGGGAATTGTTACAGTTGGGTAGTCACATTATTACCGATGGTGATGGTAATCAGATACTCGAGCAGGATGCTGACCAAATACAACAATTACTACAGACTGCGGGATTATTTCAAATGATGGCGGATGCCAATGGCCAGATGGTGTTGGTACAAGGAGATAGTAATGAAACTAAATTAATGGATGCATCTCTCGTCAACGCCGACGGTCAATTGGTGATACAACAATCGCAAGATCTCGAAGGAAGCACTCATGTGATCAGCGAAGATGGTACTCGTATACCAGTTTCGGTATCTTATACCGAAGATGGTCAACCCCTTGTACAGTTACAGCAACAAATTCTCGAAACTCCAATTGGCAAATGTGACGCGGTAGTAAAAGAGTGCAACGGGACAGAGGAAAACGAGCAGGCCGTTGCAACTGATCAACATATAGCAACAACGAGCGCAAACATTAATTCAAATGATAACTTGTTTGCCCTTGAAGATCTAACACGATCGACCATAAATTCTCCATCAGCCTCTGCGTCTACCGCCGCTATTACATTAGAAGGCAAGCAAATCGATTGATTAAAGGTAAACATGAAAACTAATCCTTAAAAAAAAAAAAATAAAAAAATGTTTGTACGGGTGTATAAAATGTTTTTACAGGTGAATATTCGCTTATCTCTGCAGCTTTGCATCGCCTTTGAGAGTTCCGTGAGCCAAATATGGACCCCGTTCTGTCGTTTTTTTTTTTTTTTTTTTTAATATTTTATTGAGCGTTAACCTGAAGAATTTGCAAAAATCGTTCGTACTTGACATTATATTTATGTGTTTGTACTTAAATTAAGATTTTTCTTTTTATTAAAAATTAATTAAAATAAAATAAAAATTATTTAAAAGCATCCGGTTTATTTCGTAGTAGTCACGGTAAGAAATTCTGTCCAAAAAAGCTGACGATTTTCAATGCGAAAATAAATTCCTAACTCTGTAGTGACGAAAATAGATGACGCACACTAGTTGACTGTACTGTACTGTACTAGATGACTGTACTAGTTAAGACTATTAGCCGTTTCTAATACGTTTAGTCTATGCGACAAAATCCATCGAATATCAGCGTGCGATCGACTCGACAACGACATCTTGCCCTTTTTTTCCTCGAGTCTTGGAATGTATCACATTGTTCCGGAATATAAACCAAACGTGACAAAAATCATATACATTAGGGGGACCTATAACTAATCAATTGTTTTGCATTCATAGACAAAATGTTTTTTTGAAATCAAATTTTTATTTTTTAATCGTTTATGTAATCACCGTCGCTTGCGATGACTTGTTGCCATCGTTCCTGCAAAAGTTCAGCCCCCCTTTTGAAAAAGTGAGATGGGCGTGACTTAAAATATAACTCAAGGTGCTTTTGGACATCGGATAAGAAATTAAAATTTTTTATTTCGTAACGAATGCTCCAGTGACCTGAACAGATGATAGTCCGACGGTGCTAGGTCTGGAGAGTATGGAGGGTGCAGTAGAAGTTCCCAGCCTAACTGCTTAATTTTCTCTTGACTAATCATCGCTGCATGAGGACGGGCATTATCTTGTTGGAGTATCACACCTTTTCTGTTCACTAAAGCTGGTCTTTTTTCTATGAGCGCGGACTGTAACCGTTGTAATTGTTGACAATACAGGTCAGCAGTAACTGTCTCCCCAGGTTTCAATAATTCGTAATGCACTGTACTGGAACAATCCCACCAAATACACAGTAACATCTTCCCCAGGGATAGGGTTGGTTTAGGGGTTGGAAGAGGTCTCCCGTTTGCAGACAACCATTGTTTCGATCGTTTTATGTTAAATTATGTTATCATAAAGGATCCATTTTTCATCTCCAGTTATGATCCTGGACAAACATGGATCTTTGCTTAGTCTGGTGAGCATAGAATTACAAATTGTTCGCCGAAGATCTTTATTGGCCTCAGACAACAGGTGTGGAATCCATTTACCTTATCTATGTACGTTGCCAATTTCTTTTAAATGCCTTTGTACGGTGGACCAGGTAGACCCAAGGCTTCTTGATAGTTCCTTGCATCGGACTCCACTAGAGATTTTAAGGCGTCGTTATCGATTTGACCTGGGCGTCCCGTTCGATGCTTATCTAACAGGTCATAATCACTTGCAGCAAATCTTCTGAACCAACGTTGACACTTGTTGACCTTCAACACATCTCCGGCGTTAAAATGAAAAAGTACACAATTACGAATATGGCTCTTAGAAGGTACAAAGTCAGCCATTTTATTACAGGGCTACAAAAAAATTTATATTTTTGGGAATAAATTACTAACAAACTGGTTGAAGAATAATACCAAAAAAAAGTGTGCTTACACTTGTTGCGAAAATAATCGATTAGTTATGGGTCCCCTTAATATATATATGGTTTATATGTACCTGTATGTACATATATTCTTGAACGGCGTGGAACGTCAAGTCGATAAGGTCATGTCATCTTTCTTTTTACCTGGATATGCGGAGTGTTTTTTTTTTGGGGGGTAATGCTCTCTGGTGGAAATATTGATAAAAATATTGGTAAATTGAAGCTTGGCGTTAAAGTCCTCTCCGTTAATGAGCGAGATAGATAAGGCAATCACATATTTCTTGACAGTGAGGCGTTCTTTAGTTGGCCGGATAAGATCTCTCTCTCTCTCTCTCTCTTTGATCTCTTTGATTCTCTTTGATTCTCTTTGATTCTCTTTGATCATCAATTACATTTATTTTTCTTATCAATCTTTCTTTCTTATCAATCACAAAACTGCAGCTCGGAGTTTGGATTTTAAAATATTATATTCTCTAAAGTATCTGCAGTCACTATATTATGAGAAGGAACTCTCTTAATGATGAGAGATGGTACATGGCCCGGCAATAGAAAAATAGTTAATACTGTCGGAAAATGCAAACGTTATAAACAGAAAAGTAGTGACTTCTTTCGCTTACTATAATACAAGAGTATGTTGTAAACGTTGTTGTCTCCCAATACCACCATTTGCACCTTTATTCCGTCAAATAGTTATGAAATAAAATGTTTATCTTCCCTATTCCCAACGTAATGCAACAGAGAATGACGTTTGAGATTGCAACTGCGAGCATTTCTTGAGCGAGTTTTACAATACGGGATCGACTTTTTTCATACTGAGAGCTCACGACATTATGATTTTTTGCATATTGTTCCCGTTTTTGGCACCTGCAACATGAGTTATTCTTGATAACAACAAAGCATAATACCTTACGCTCACGTTATAAAATTATATATTAAATATCTGCCGCCAATAAAAAATTAACCTAAACAAATAAATGCTTCTGGGCATTTAATTATAATTTATTTAAGTTTATAGTCACAACGTAATCCTCTTTAAAATGGAAATTCCATAAAGAAAGACACAGTTAACGTATCGTCATCGTCGATTTTCATATAAAATTTTCCCTCACCTATAGTCATGCATCAATCAATCGCGAACTAAACTAAAATGAAATCAAAGCCAATAGGAATACAGTTGAGCTTGCAAACAAGTATTTGCGTTTAAACACAAGAATTTTCTAATAATTATTTTGAACTACAGTTTAAATTATATCATAAAAAGCTCCGATAGCGTTCACATAACTTATGTAAGCAATTTTAAACGCCTTTAACTTCAATGTATCCACAATTTTGTTATATAGGTTACGGGGCAAAGAAAATTCACATTAAAGTCAAGATCAATGATAATGGTATTAACATCTCCTAGTGGCTAGTTTGCCATGCCGCTTATTTTGTTACAAATTTGTGGTTATTTTTCAGCAAAAGCAACGCATTATTTGTAATAAATTCTAGCTCTTTATGGTGCTATCGATATTGAAAAAGTCATAAGGTACATAAGTGTCTTTGAAGCTTTGTTGTGCTGTTAGCTGGTTGCGGGAGTTTGGGTGGCAATTATGTTTGTGTGGCAAGAAAAGTCATTATATTCACCTTACATCAGAGGCGTGCAACTTTTCCATTATAAGAAGAAGAAACTTTCAATATATCGTATTACACACTAATGCCTTATTTTATATTCATGTGTAAATATAGGTAACATTGACAACGGATAAGATGAGCCCAACTTTTATTATATCAACCGATTCAGAATCATTTTCGGAACCGATTATTGCCCATTCGATGTTGTGTTCAATCTATAGCTTGCAATTTTCAAGATATTTTGTTGCACACTGACCTATCTTGGTCCAGGGATGAACTCTATTAAAAATCGATGGGCTCTGATTATATGTACAGCCATTACGCACACCAAAAATTTTCGGCATAAATCGCTCAATAACAATACTTCGATGTACTAAATTTGTTCGAAAAACTAAGCTCGGATGGGCCTATTTTTCCACATCGCCCCCTCCCTAACTCCTGTAAATCATTCCTATAGATTGCAATTTTCAAGAGATTCTGAGGAAGTTTGCTAGACACTGACCTATCTTGGTCCAGGGATGAATGCTATTAAAAATCGGTGGGATCTGATTATATATATACCCATCGTGCGCCATCTAAATTTCTCGGCATAAATCGCTAAGTAATAATAATTCGATGTACTAAATTTATCCGAAAAACTATGCTCGGATGGGCCTATTTTTCCACATCGCCCCCTCCCTAACTCCTGTAAATCCATCCCAATAGATTGCAATTTTCAAGATATTCTGAGGAAGTTTGTTGCACTCTGACCTATCTTGGGGTCAGGGATGAACGCTATTAAAAATCTATGGGATCTGATTATATATACCCATCGTGCGCCATCTAAATTTCTCGGCATAAATCGCTAAGTAATAATACTTCGATGTACTAAATTTATCCGAAAAACTATGCTCGGATGGGCCAATTTTTCCACATCGCCTCCTCCCTAACTCCTGTAAATCCACCCCAATAGATTGCAATTTTCAAGATATCCTGAGGAAGTTTGTTGCACTCTGACCTATCTTGGGGTCAGGGATGAATGCTATTAAAAATCGATGGGATCTGATTATATATATACCCATCGTGCACATCTAAATTTCTCGGCATAAATCGCTAAGTAATAATACTTCGATGTACTAAATTTATCCGAAAAATTATGATCGGATGGACCAATTTTTGAACCCTTCCAAACCGCCTCCTCGCTCAATAAGTGATTACAAGGAGGACTAATTTTTTTGCCTCGCCAAAAGTTTTATGATAAAAATTGAGTAAATGCATCAAGTGTACTAAAATGTGGACCAAGTACGTTCATATTTTGGATTCCTCCTCCCAGTTTTATTTGTTTTTTAAATACTTTATGGCGACAATGAACGTGAACAGTCGCCTAATCTCTGACAAGACAATCAATATTGTTATATAATTTCGCCCTTTACCGCCCTCTCCCGAGGGAGAGCCATATTTGAGCCCCGCTGGAAAGGAAGCCTTTATAATAAGGAAACGAGGAATAAAATTTCATATTTGGTTTTTATATGTTAGGTATATGTAATAAATGAAGAACTGGTGTAATGCATTTAAGGTTCGACCTCGTCAGACTATTCTTGTTCTTATTTGTTTATCTAAACTACACATTCCACATAATGATGCCTTTGTAAAATATGCTTTCGCATAGAAGTTTATCATGGAAATAAATGGAAATTGTGTTAGGCAGAGTGATGTAGAGTAATTAATAGTCGGGCTTGCCTAACTATAAAGCTTTTACTTGTGTTTATTTTTCTTTGGATGTTACTTAATGGTTGGCATTGGCCGCTTTGTTAGATTTGAACGCTTAAAAGCAAATATAAATCGCGATTTTGAGTAAAACTATTCTCATAAATAATCGAAATTTATCGTGAAATGAATTTTCATCGACACTGAGAAAAATCGTATGCATTGCCGGCAGTTGTAAACTTATTACTCGACAACTATAAACCTAATCGAAAAAAATTAGCGGCGCGCTTATTGGAGATCGACAATCATAAGTCGACCCCTGATCTTATTAGGCGCTTACTTATGACGATCACCTGTAAAAACTAATTTCATGCTTGTTCTTCTTACTTAAAAGAATAAATTTATAGAAATTGTCTAAAACCAGATTAACGCCATTGACAACACGGCCACGCACAATCGCACATATAATGTGTTATGCAAATAGTTAGTCGTTGGTGGTGGAGACCGTAAGCCTTCTTAGCGAATGCTTTATATGAAATTAATAATAAAAATAAATAAATAAATAACGCATATTAAATGTCAATAATGAATAAATCATTTACTTAAGCTTATCATTCGGACCCATGTAGTGTAAAAATATCGCACAAGCACATTAATCTTTTTTCACATTCAATTCTTTTTTTTATTCGTTACGAATGCTTTGGTTCTATGTAAATAAGTGTGTAAAATATTTATTTGCATAAAATAAACGTTTTCATACCAGCAACTAATCAACATAAGCTCCAATATATGTGGATATGTTAATATACTTCTAACTGGTTATGGGCGTATAGATGCTTTTAATCAAAATGTCTGTAACGCTTCTAAGCGTAATTACGCGGGAAAGAAAATAGGAATAGAAATAAAATGAAAGAATTTTAAATCAATAAGTGAAGCGTTAAATTTTTGGAATTCACTTGCTTTAATAACAGCTTAATTAAAGCTAGTCAGTCCATCAAGGGCAGTGAAAGTATACGCAATGGCTTCTACTTGAGATTGAAGCGTACAAAGGCTGCAGGAATGATTCCCTTTAAAAGTTGATTACAGAGAAAAAGGTATGTATGTAAAAGGGTTTTGTCTACGTTCATTTAAAAGTGTTTGTTTGCCTATGGTTCAGCCGTCAATTTGGACTTTGAAGAGTTGGGGTAAATTAAATTTTATTATACTCTACACCGTTTATCGTGCTAGGATATATTAGGCTTGCGCGAAGGAATGCAATAGTCGGAAAGGCTTGAACTAGACCCATCTTTTATTACACCGATCGGTTCAGAGTCATTTTCCGAATCAACTTAAACTTGTCAGTCCGTCGTGTCTTCTTGTGCTCAATCTACACGTCGCAATTTTCGATATATGGTGAATAATGGTGAAATTTGCTACACGAATATGTTTTGGTCTGAGGAGGATTGCTACTGAAAAGAGCATTAGGTTAGATGTAATCAGAAGGAAAACAGTTTCGATAAGAAAAACAGTTGAAAACACTATAGTGGGACACGGCCCACCAGTAAGTGTCTTACACTGCTTCGCTTAATATAATTAGTCATATAACAACTTTTCAAAATAAGGCCTTGTGTTAAGAGTGGTTGAAAAAGTGGACCGATACAAACCATATTCAATGGCGTTCGTCCTTGAGTCAAAACACGCTAGTGTAACAAATTTCGTCAAAGTATCTTAAAAATTGCGACTTGTACGTTGAACAGGAAAACAAGATGGACAGACGGACAGACAAGCTTAAATCGATTTAGAAAATGATTCTGAATCGATTGTTTCAAAACACTTACATACGGCCACACATACTTAATATACTTTGTACAACAAATGGAGTAGGGTATAATGATGTGGAGATGAAATGATGCACATAATCTTTTTAATAGCTATCTTGAGTATATTCAGTCTTCTCCTCTTACCCCCTTGCTTCCATTTTCATTAACAACGGATCTGCATTCACTTAAGTGTTATCCTACCACGGTATGTTCTAACCTAACCTTTGTGTCTCTTACGTTAATCTTGTTTATGAGTATACGAACATCGCTGAAGAGGTCAACACTGCTATATATGGATAAATCATTTTTCTTGACAAATACGAAAGTATAGCCCTTGCCACTTTTGGTTCAGAAAATTTTGATTATTTTGTAGTATAGAGTTTACTGAAAAATCTAAGAATCCTTTCCAATTAAAAATGATATGAAGATGAAATAATGCACATAATCCCCTTGGCTCTCTCTTCTTTCCTCTGCACTCCCATATTCAACATCTAAACCAACGGGTCTGCCATCCTAATACGGTACGATGTAACCTAACTTTGGTGTGTAATCCTTTCATTTTTAACCTGGATTGATATCCAGAAAAATACTATTAGGTGAATTCTTGCAGTTTACCTGTGGCGAGTAACGATGCGAAAACTTTCCCTCTTCTTATAAAACGATATGAAAAGATTGTCAATGAAAATGACTAATATTTGCTTCAATATTTAATAATAATAAATATGAGAAAAACGTGATAAAATTTTTCCTTTGCTCAATGTACCTGAGATAGCCTAAGCTTAGAGGCATTCGTTTACACCACACCATTTATAGTGTTAAGCTAGACAAGAGATCATATCTTTGCTCTTTTAAGGCAGTTCATAGCTTTACGCAATAGACATCGCTATTAAGTTACATAATTCCAGCCAGCAGTGATGCTATAACATTTCATGTTTTCTCTTAATCCCAGCCACCACCATGTCCATGTGTATTTATGTACACTTGACACTTATTTTTTTTTTTTTTTTTTAGCTTTACTAAGGATGCGCCATAAAATAAAATTAGGTTTCTTCTCGCCTTTCTTAATATCACGTCATGCTATATATAGAGAATAAGGTCTTCTGGGTTATTTTTAACTAAACGCAGAGAAAGAAAAGCGTAAGAATTTTTTTTTTTTTTTTTTTTTTTTTAATTCTTAACAAAAAACATTATTGACTTACTTAAGCAAAGAAGCGAGCGAGCTTTACAGCGTTTATAATGGAAAATTTATGCAAAAGGTTTCATCACAAGGTTAAGACTCGAATTAAATATTTCTCTTATGATTTTGACAAGAGTTTTCAACATCAAACTGAAGATATAAAAATACCGTTAATATGTTTATAAAGTTTACACAGCAATTGCATAGCTTGCTAACTTCTATAGATTTCCTTCTTACCATGAGTAAGATTTTTGATTAGAATCTTTGTTTATAAAATTGTTTTCACGATTATTCTCAGAATAAAAAGAAAAATATTTTATGATATTTTACAGTCGAAAGCAAAAATTTTAATACATTTTCAAATGAAATTTATTAGACAACCTATAAATATTTACTCATACATATATCCAATTATATAAACAAAAAAAATGGGGAAAAGGAAAGGTACTAAACGAAAGTGTACGATAATCAATGCAGAAAACTTCATAATCGCACAATGTTTACGCAAATAAGAGAACGTACGTAAACATGAAGGCAACGTGTCGAAGGCAATCCATTCTGCATACATGCATGCGAAGCTTGCGTAAACTGATATAAACATTAACACATATGAAAAAATGCTAAGAATGGGTTGTTGCGGAATGTCGGCACTTAAAGGGCTGCAGGCCTTATGAAAGTGGATAAAGATAACTGGAAGCATCGTTGACAAAAGCGTAGTTAGTTGTAGAAAAAAAAAAAAAAAAAA
>KK503176.1:2120-32299 GCA_000688735.1 Glossina austeni | reverse complement strand
TTCCGATTAAGTGTTTGACTTCAATTTATTTTATGTTTTAAATATTTAATGTAAACTCAATTATTTTCAAGTTATTTAAAATAAATCATTTAATTACATTAGAGAATAAGCTTCTTCAAACAATTCTAATAAAACGGAGACTTCATAATTACACATGTACAATCTTGGATTACTGATCTTGGATAATGTTGTTGCCATGTCTCCGTGTATCCGGATCAAAATAAAACAACTTGATCTTCAAATGGTTTCGCGAAAAGCGCTAACTGTTTCTAAGTATATGTTAATAAATGTATTTGATTATATTTTATTTACATATAAGTGATATAAAACGCAGCATATATATATATATACATATGGCTACAAAATAATATGACGTAAGTCAAGCACTCGTTCTTTATTTTGGCACCTTACAGTGCCGAGCTTCAACAGTCGTGAGCATGTGAGCATGTTTGTAGTTAGTGCACAAATGTTTTCTTCTGCGATAGTAAATTTAAAGGCTTATCTAGCAAGTTTCGGATTATAATTTTTTTTTCTTCTTGAAGTCTAATAACTTTACAAAGGGTAAACTCCCTATGTACAGTAAGAATAATTTATTATAAGGCTAATAGGAGTATGTTTTGCATGTTCTTTGCTCGTTCATCTTGAGCGAATTTCCGTGACGAAATTTTGAATTTTTTATTATCTATAAACTAGGTTTCGAAATATCAGTTCCTTGAGTTCATTTTATTTCTCACAAGATAGGCTGTGTGTTAAAGTCCTAATCGACATGAGCAAACGGATTTCGCTCGTTTACAAATCTAGTGAATGCAACATTTACCAAAAATGAATAATAATACTAATACATGTTAATAAAAGCATGAAATCAATGTGTTGGCCTTTAATTAAATTGCAAACAGCAATATACATATTTTTATATGTATGTGAATATAATATAAACATAGAAAGTCTGTTCTATAATTACGCATAATTAACCAACAGTAAGATTAAACATAAACAAAACACTATAGTGGACCACGACCCATGATTATATATCGTATATCACCCTACAGTTATTCAAATAACGACTTTTCAATATAAGGCGTTATATGCGAAGTGGTCGGAAAAGTGACCGGACCCATACCATTTTGAATAAGAGCCGTCCTTGGGTCAAAACTCTCTGTGTGCTAAACATCACCAAAACGTCTCAAACATTACGATCTGCAGCTGGCACACAAATTGCATTGACGGACAGACGGACAGACAGGCATCGATGTAATAAAAGGTGAGTTTTTCTTAAGCCCTTCTGCGTGTTACATACATTCGCACGAACTTCATATACCTCGTATCGTAAGTGCTTCCCCATCAGCGCTTTTAAAAAACTAGACGACATAAAAAGTACGTGATATAAAGCTTAGGTCGATATTATTTTTGCTACTTTAAGTAAAATGATTAGTTAAAAATATTATATTAATATTTTACTTAAATTTTTGCTATATATGTGCCAGTGGCTGTATAAGTAATAATGAGTTTGTAGGAAAAAATATAGAGACAACGAACACTTACGTTTGTTCACTTTGCACATAAGAATATATTACAAAATTTTTACATTACCTTTCATATACCTTCGGTTGCTTGTTCTCACCTTTTTGAGCTTGTCTTGAATGTTTATCATCTTAAGCAAATAGGCAAAAATGGCATCTACCTGTCATACACATGAACGTGGTCTTAAAATTATGATGCGATGTAGTTTTCAAAATTGAAAGAATGTCTAGCACATTTCGTAATGTGCTGGCGAACCACGTCCAACTCAATTTTGAATATCGTTAAAAGTCTTTTCCGAATTTCCGCTATGTGAGGATCTCTAATAAATAAGGGACTCAAGGGGAAATTTGATTAAATTCACCTCGCACTACGCTTGATTTGTAGAGTTGGGTGTTACAAACGGGATGACAAAGATGGTAGACCAAGTTTTTTAGGCGTTGCGTATAAAAATGGTGGCTGCGTAAAGATGTAAGACGCGTAAAGGCCAAACAGCAGGTCAAGTGCCGCATGTCGTTGCTTTCAACTTGATTTTTTATTCAATAAAAGAGAAAATTGGTTTTAATTTATTTTCGTATCTATCGCCAAAGGATGGACGTATACTAATATTGATGTTGTGAAATGTGATTATGTGATGATGTGAAAACGAAAAGTAGCCGACGTGAGTGATCCTCTACAACATTTATCTACATACATGAGATTCTAAGAATATCACGTGACGTGCTCTTGCAAAATCGTACGAATTGAGGGAAAAGGACCGATGGCAAAGATTCGTATGGACCTACTTAAATTTTGCTCAGTTTGGCTTTATCTATTATAATTATTATTACTTGTGTGGGCAATCGATGCCACCACTTGACTTGCCACGACTATTGCACTCGCCCGTGTTCCTAGCTCTCCAGTTTCAGAATTCTTACGAATTCCACTATAGCGTCCTCCGTTATAAAATGCTCCACACCAAGTATTTGGTGTTTAATTCTACAGGTGGCCTCGCGTTCATATAGACTGTAATGGGACATCTCACTCGTCCCTTGGTAAAATCTCTATGAATCGGTATTGGAGATGGCCATGTTTTTTAGGTGGTATCTGAGGGTATTATGATCTGTGTAGAAGGGTGTGACCAAGCGTAGGTCGCTCTTTCCTAGTTCCAGCTGCTTGTATACTATGCTGAATGGTTTTATGCATTTTTTTGCTTTCCCTTATTCTGCACGTTGCTTGCAATGACAATGCAATTTTTTCTATGTCCATTGCGATACGATTGCTTGATATGCCACAAAAAGGGTTAGGACCTTTCATGTTCTCTCGTCTCAATCCTTTAGCTAGACTGTCAGCCTTTTCTTTGCACTCCAATGTTCGCATGGCCAGTCACTCACATCAGGTGTACGTCATTGTCCTTGTTCATTGTTCAGTGTTTGAAGGCACTCCAACACGAGGCCATACTTTATTGTGTACGCTTGCACGACCTTAATGACGGCTTGACTTTCGGAGTAAATGCAGATCAGCTCTCCCCTGCATTACCTTCTTAAGCCTTCGGAAGTACGTTGTTTGAAAAATCGGGCCGCATAACGCGATCCTAGTTTTGCGATTCTCCAGTTTTGGACTCTCGGTGTACTATTGTCTTACTTCCACCTTAGATTAAAATGTTTGTCCCAACCCGAATTCTCCGGTCCGGTATCTTCGCAAAGGGTTCGTCAATGACATTTTTCAACATTTTTGGTCGGCCCCTGAGATTTCTCGATTTTAATTTGTTGACATTCGACAGTCTGAGTGCGCTCAGGCAAACTCATTTTTCTATAGCTATAGGAAGACGCGCTATGCCCAACAGCGCTTCTAGCGCATGCAAGGTGTAGGATGCCATTTCCCCAAACATGTCAATGCAAGTGACGAGATGGATTGTATTTAATTTCATCGTCGCCTTTATCTTAGGCCACCAGGCAAGAGTAAATCATTTTCGGCACCACTTTTGGGTTGTGCTCAGGGTTTTTTGCATGTGTTCAGTAAGTGTTCAGATCATCTGCACAGCCCAGTGTTTTAAATTTAGTTTCACCAGCAGCTCATTTATGACTATAGTCCCTTGGGCACGAATGTCAAGGACGTCCATGTTACCTCCGAGGAAATGAGTCTAAAATCGGCATATGGGTTATCCAATTTATAATCAAGTTCGAAATATTTTTGTTTTTCAAGGCTCTTCCTATGGCCGTGTATGACGTATTATCGACGGCTCCCTATATATGAATGAACGCAACGAGAGTCAGTTGCGTAAATGGAATTTTATTAGTTCAAACAAGAGAGTTTAATGCAGACCCTGAGTGATCTTAAAAATTTATTTAGATTTTAAAAGAATATCTTCTGTAGAAAAGTTACAATACACGCACAAGGTAAACATATCTAGATCACCTCCAATGAGGTTACGAATGTCAAAAGTTGAGAGAAAGAAAAGAAAGAGAGAGATTTTCCATTTTAAGTGATAGGGAATACGGTACAGGTATCCTTCGATTGGATCGAAATGGCATCCCTGCATATTATATGACAGCTTAAAGATTTTTGTCTTCAATTTGAGTTGAAGTTTAAATTGCGGTTAAGAGTTTCATTTACTTTATTAATTAAAAGAGCTACAATTTGTAGCTTTGTAGCGTTATTCGTTCTATTCGGCAGAACATTTTTGTATAGAAATCATCTCATCGAGTTTTGGCGGTCAAATCAAAGCCTTTTCTTAAATACATTTGGAGTAAAAATGCTAAATTGAATTTTAGTATAATGATAAAAAGTAAGAAGAAAGAATGCTGCTGTCGGATAAGGTCGAATATTAGATACCCTACAAAACTTTGTTTAATTACTAATACACCCAATAATACACATTGTTTTTATATTAGCGTACAATTACTATGAAAAACCCCGTGTTGGAAGACTTAACTTGTCAAAGATTTTATTATTTATCAATTGCTTTCCTCATAACAAATCACAAGCTAAGCTTTGTGGTCATGAGAATCCTTATATGTGGTACGGTCTAAAAAATAGATCTAAATAATCCAAATTTCCTGCGATTGATTTACGAAGGACAAATTATAGAATATTCAAAAGTAGACCTTTCTGGCATACAAAGCCTTATTTTTCATTAGAATGCTTATAGGGGTTAAGATCAAAAAAATAGACCCAAGTGGCCCACGTTGGTTAAGATTATTTTTCTGTCAAATTCTTATTAGGAACGAACTTTTATCGAGAGATATTGAATATTAGACCTCCTTATTATCATAAGATTCCGTCTCCTTAGCTAGTGAGGTGGATTCAAAAAATTTCCCCGTCCGATCCAAAGTTTTCATATAAATTTTTGAAATACCGAAACACTATTACTAAGCGGTTTTTGTAACAAAATTCTAAAAATGATATTATTTTTTCTTACAATGACTTATCAAAATAAGGCGCCATATGGAGTGTGGTTAAAAAAGCCGAACCGGGTGTGGTCTGAGCCGAACCATTTTCAATCGCCCTTAAGCCAAAAACGCCAGTGTCCCTAATTTCATCAAAATATCTTGAAAATTGCGATCTATAGATTGAATACAAGAATACATGGACACATATCAAACCGACGGACATATCAGTTCAGATCGATTCGGAAAATGAATTTGAATAGGAGCCGGGTCTAGCTCAAGCTCTTTTACGTGTTACACATGTCCGCACTAATTAATATACCCGGAGTACACACAAGTACTGTAGGGTATAATCATTTCATGCGAAAAACGGGCATAAAACATTTTTATAAACTAACATATTGTGGGAATATCTTCAAAGGCCGTTTCTGTCTTTAATTGTTACACAAAGGCTGCATTAAATAATTTTATTCATTTTAGCGTCACATTGATTGAAAATTTTAAAAATATTTTTATAAATGTCAAAGATTGCAAACGTTTGCATTGTGGAGAGATACGCCACAAAAACTCCGTAGTCTATGTAATTTATTAAGCAACGCGAAACTATGGTCGCATAACGAAAACAAATTTACACCGAAACTTTAATCAAAATTCTCTTGATTATTTAATTAAAGGATTTTATTTTTAGTTGTCAACATAACTTGAAGATACGCTTGAAGATATGTAAATTTGATGTCATCAGGAAATAATTTTTTTCGCTTTCACGTTTTATATGCGCAGAGCTTATTCTGCAGTTGCACATCAAAATGGCAAAGAAAAAATATAAAATAAATTCGCAACATTTTTCAATGGGCTAATATTCCGGTTTGATTGTCTTATTTGTTAAGGTAATTAATTGATTTGGTAGATAAGTTCAGACATGGTTTTTAGAGAAATACTTTGTCACTAATGTCACTGCGATTTGTTTAAATAAAAAGCACAAATCGAAATTANAATATAAAATAAATTCGCAACATTTTTCAATGGGCTAATATTCCGGTTTGATTGTCTTATTTGTTAAGGTAATTAATTGATTTGGTAGATAAGTTCAGACATGGTTTTTAGAGAAATACTTTGTCACTAATGTCACTGCGATTTGTTTAAATAAAAAGCACAAATCGAAATTAGGTGAAAAGAATACTTCCCGCATCATTTACATCGCCTCCATCCGACCAGCATTGCAATATAAATTTCTTGTGTCGACCTCACGCACTGAACAGATGCTTGTCACGAGATTATTTACAACATTCGCATGACGTTCGTGGGCGACGACGTAATATAGACTATATTGCGCTTATATACAGTACAACTCACAGAAATAAAAGAGATTTGCATTGCAATAAAGTTCCTTAATGGACTTACTGGCCTTTTACAGCTTTCCTAGGCAATGACAATTTGTCATTTGTCCTGAATTTGCTCGCATACCCCACAATATTTCACCTCGACACTTCGTTTTTGAAACAACCTTCGTGCACTAGACAAACATTACGTCCTTTCTCCCCTATCCTCTACCTATAAACCGATCACTACAGTATCTAAGTATGTAGATGAATTCTTCATAGTGGCTAGTCAAATATGGCCCAAGTCCTTTTTCGTAGACACGTTGAACTCGTCAACAGAAATCAAGAAGATTAATTTGACTAAGTCGTGTCGTGTAGAGCGGTAAAGAAGCGCTTGCAGAAAGACGAATGAGCAGATGGAAAACTCTTCCCTCAATATCCTTCATCCTCAAACGTTTGCCGCTATCGTTGGCGCCGTAAATTACTGTAAAAAAATGTTGTGTAAAAAAATTTTGATGTGTTGAAGTTTGGAAGTGGCCAGCCCCAACTTGCGATCTTAATCACATTGAAAATTTATTATGTATAATTAAAGTAAGTTAGGGTTCAGACAGACCCTAAAGGCTAAATTCCTCCTTATACTACAATTACACATAAATCTAAGATCTTTTATGAAAAACAAAAAAAAATTGAAGGAATTGTAATAGGGAAACCAACGTAATCATGCATTTCAAAATTTTTAATGTGCTGTTCGTCTTGTTGAGACCTACTGTAAGTACCGCTAACACATATTCTCTTTACTAATGTCACAATGGCAATAATACAATGTACTTTAAGAGAATGTTTCACATTTAAAACGCTTTTTCTATTTTACATCTGCCAATAACGAAGCTACGAGTTTTACACTTCATGTGTGAAACGTAAAGATAAATATTTCGGAAACTTGGCTTTCTTTTTATATGTTAGCGGCAAAGAGTCATACGTAGTCACTTGCGTAGATTGCACTCAAAAAGAAAACAAAGAAAAGAAGAAAGAAAGTCAAAAACAGAAATAAGAAAATCATATTCGGCTGGGGCCATATCTCGCGCACCCGTCACCACGAAAAACTTTTGGCGCCCCATGCTTCTATTTATTATCACAAAAAACTGAATGGGAGAAAATTTATCTCTTACCTGTACCTTGTACTTCCTACTATCTTACTAAAAGATATTGTTAAGAAAAATCAATTTACCACGTCGTGCCGCCCGTCATAATTAACTTACAATTAACACACTTAGCTTATCGTATTCTACTTTCCAACCCATGTGATACCTATATCAACGGTAGTGTAATAAAAACATTAATCTGTTATGTCGCGACGCCCACCATAATTAATTTAGAATTGACACACTTACCGCCTTCTACTCTTCAAGTCTTTTCATTTGATACCCATATCGCTGGTGTCGTTAACAAAAAAATTAATTCACCAACGATCGTGGCTTCCATCATTCCTAGGCAGACAATACATCTTCATTCGCGATATGTAGTTTTTAAATATTCTTTCTCGTTTACCTGATGAGTAACAAACATAAACGAAGAAAAGAAAATTTGATCATTTGTAACTATGCGCGGGCATGGTCCCACTTTTCCCCTTTTTGCACGTAAAGAGTAGAGTGTTTCGTAAAGTAAATTTGGAAATTATCAGCCCTCTATTTTTTATATTTGCGAGTAATGAGTAAAAACCCGCTAAATATTGTTTAGAAAAGGGGAATGGCATTCACTTTATGCTTTACTGTGGATTTGTGCTCTGATCAATTTGGCCCATTTTCAATATCAACCTGGGTCCAGTTTGATATTATCTGGTATCAAATTTGAAGACAATATCTTCAATTTTGCGGCCAGGGGAGTGTCAAGCACATGCCCCATACTCGCGCACAGACGGACAGACAAGGCTTAATCAATTTAGAATTTCACGCTGATCAAAAGTATATACACTTTATAGGGTCTCTACGGCTTCGTTTTCGATGTTTGCAAACATTATGACAAAATGAGTATACCCTCCATCCTGGAGTAGTTGGTCTACAAATGAGCATAAGGAGAAAGCTGTTATTAAAGTAAAAAAAGTTGCCCTAAGAAATTTGCAATACAATCGGATATAACCAAATCACAATATGGTCAACATTTTGTTCGAAATTCATGTAACCTATAGCGTATATTCACTTAAAAATGTATCTAATCTATAGCGTATATTCACTTCAAAACATGAAAGCACGGAAACGAAGCGTTACAACTGTTATTGACAATAGAAAGAGGGAAAGTCCATAATAAACTCCTAGTTTGAATTTTAAACAAAATGTTGGATCATCTTGTCGTTTAGTTGTTCCTGATAGAATATAAGAGAACGTAAAAACTCTCACATCAAATTAAAGTTACATGAAGTCTACAATATAATTCAAAGTCTCTAAATGAAACCACTCTTACGTCTTCAGTTTATTAACATTTCATTTAGCCTTTCCAAAAAAAAATATTATAATAATTCGGAACCAATATATCTTCCGTATCTATCATGCATCTGATATAAAATAAAAATTATTAGATTACTAAAATCAAACATAAGATTTTTCTTGTCTTCATATCAGTTCTTAGCTGGGAAATTACAAGCCATACTAATTTCCCCTATAGTTTCTATGGGGTGAATAAGCAAATTTCAAAATCGATTCTTTTAATTAAGGCAAAGACCTATGAAGATAGATGCGAAGGCTCGATATTTAATTGAATTCCTCTGTGAAAATCTTCTAAACGTATTGATAGATTCTTCGCCTCAATAGGTTTTTCTTTTTTCCTTCTTAATTTGATTACAATAGTTGTGAATTTTTATAAATTTTTCCTTTCCAAATGTCAACTTTGTCAACTTTGTGACCCGAACTATGCAGCTATGTAGAATATACTTCAAAATGTAATTAATTTATACAAAAAGTGTTGTTTATATTATTGAAAAACAATTTTTAAAATGTATATAAGTAAGTGAAATAAAAATATTCATAGACTAAACGCAATCGGAAAGGTATGAAAATACTTTGGACATGGAATTTTTTAATATTTATGTACTGACTATCCGCACACTCAGGCAGTGGCTGATTGTTTTTGCATATATGGTGAAATTTATTATGAAATTGTTTAATGTCAGGCGTTTAAGATTCGGCTTAAATCAAAAATCGCTCTCCAAACGCGCTCTTCGCGGAAAATGGAGCTGCCATAAGTGCATATAAAGCGAGATTTTAATCTAACATTTTCTAAAATGATATTGAAAGCATTTTTCGTGGTTTAAATCCAGTCCATGTAGATTATGCGGAATCGTGGAAGGTCCTCAATTATGTGTTGCTATGGATAGATTGCAAATATAAATACGATAAATACGATATTATAATCTAATTATCGATTTTATAGGATACTCATCCTAATACAGATTTAAAATGTTAAAGTAAAAATTTCCTAGGGGCACGTAAGATGTCATTTCCGAATAAAAAAAAATAAATTACTATTANACTTGATCTTCAAATGGTTTCGCGAAAAGCGCTAACTGTTTCTAAGTATATGTTAATAAATGTATTTGATTATATTTTATTTACATATAAGTGATACAAAATGCAGCATATATATACATACATATGGCTACAAAATAATATGACGTAAGTCAGGCATACGTTCTTTATTTTGGCACCTTACAGTTCGAGCTTCAACAGTCGCGGGCATGTGAGCATGTTTGTAGTTAGTGCACAACTGTTTTCTTCTGCGATAATAAATTTAAAGGCTTATCTAGCAAGTTTCAGATTATAATTTTTTTTCTTCTTGAAGTCTAATAACTAACAAAGGGTAAACCCCCTATGTACGTATGTACGCATGTTCTTTGCTCGTTCATCTTGAGCGAATTTCCGTGACGAAATTTTGAATTTTTTATTATCTATAAACTAGGTTTCGAAATATCAGTTGCTTGAATCGACATGAGCAAATGGATCGCTCGTTTACAAATCTAGTGAATGCAAAATTTATCAAAAATTATTTATAATACTAATACACGTTAATAAAAGCATAAAATCAATGTGTTGGCTTTTAATTAAGTCGCAAACAGTAATATACATGTTTTTATATGTATGTAAATATAATATAAACACAAAAATTATTTATAATACTAATACACGTTAATAAAAGCATAAAATCAATGTGTTGGCTTTTAATTAAGTCGCAAACAGCAATATACATGTTTTTATATGTATGTAAATATAATATAAACACAGAAATTCTGTTCTATAATTACGCATAATTAACCAGCAGTAAAATTAAACATGAACAATCCACTATGTGGACCACTATATGGTCCGTATAGTGGACCACGACCCATGATTAAATATCGTACATCACCCTACAGTTATTCATATAACGACTTTTCAATATAAGGCGTTATATGGGAAGTGGTCGGAAAAGTGACCGGACCCAAACCATTTTGAATAAGAGCCGTCCTTGGGTCAAAACTCTCTGTGTGCTAAACATCACCAAAACGTCTCAAACGTTACGATCTGCAGCTGGCACACAAATTGCATGGACGGACAGACGGACAGACAGGCATCGATGTAATAAAAGGTGAGTTTTTCTTAAGCCCTCCTGCGTGTTACATACATCCGCACGAACTTCATATACCTCGTACCGCAAGTGCTTCCCCACCAGCGCTTTTAAAAAACTAGACGACATAAAAAGTANAGGGGCACGTAAGATGTCATTTCCGAATAAAAAAAAATAAATTACTATTACAGGAAGATTTTTTATTAGTGTCACTGTAAATTTTAATTAAGCAAGCATGGAAATGATGGCAGCCCTAATCAAGGAGTGTAAGTATTTAGTGTACAATTACTCTTTAGATTTTAGTTTAGTGTGCTGTTAATGCTGTTAATAAGCAAAAGAAGCGGTCATTGGTCTAGAAGTGTGTAGAGCGCATAAAATGGTTTTTTTGGCACGAAAATTATATATAAAAGAAATATTCCCTTAACTAATTTACTTAATATTTATTCATATATAAATATTTTTTTTTCGATCAGTTTCCTTAATTTAATAATAATAACAATAATAACAATAATAATAATAATAATAATAATAATAATAATAATAATAATAATAAAAATAATACGTTTACGTACATATTTGCAATTTTGTTTATTTATATAAAATATTTTATCATAAAAAACGAGAAATCAACAAAAGTTCATCAAATAATGCATTAGAGAACTCGCAAAATTAAAAACGTGGTTTTCACAGCGGTTATATCTCGATAGGTGATTGCGTGTTTGTGTGTGGTAAAATAAATCAAATTTGTGTGCAAAAATTTAAACGTATATAATATTAAAGCGATATACATATATATATATATATATATATATATATTTGATTTGTTTTCGTTTTTTGGCGTTCAGACTTGAGCGAGAAGAAGTTAAATTTGAAAGTAAAACACACAAGCACAAGAGCTGTCTGCCATTGAAATTGGTCACGAAAGAAAAAATCGTTTGAAGCGAACGTTAGATAAAATTGCTGATGCAACTGTTAAACGTATTTACAACTTTTTGAAGATAAAATCGAAAAGACTGCAGCATAATCATTAAAGATTTAAACGCAACGTAAATTTAAAGTCAACCTTTTCCATGGCTCGAGTGCAAGCTAGCGATGAACTGGTACCGAGACCAATTTTCGAAATGCCAGCTAACGCTGAAGTCAGAGATAAGCAAAATTCCGATAATTGCAGTCAGGATTCGGGTGTAAAATTAAAGAAACGCATAAATCTCATAGATGGTGTAGCGATCATTGTCGGCGTGATAGTAGGTGCAGGCATTTTTGTTAGCCCTAAAGGTGTTTTAAAGTATTCCGGCTCGATTGGCCAATCTATTGTGGTATGGATCTTATGCGGCGTTTTAAGTATGCTCGGAGCTCTTTGCTACGCCGAATTAGGTAAGTTTCACTCATGCAGATGTTTATTTAAAAAAAAATAAAAATACTTTTGCACTATATATCATTTATATCTTTATTTATTATTTGAATTCTCTTACTCAAGTGTATTTTAACATTTCATCACATTTTAAAGTCTATTTATTTTGCACTCGAGGAGAAAAGTTACAAAGAAAACAAAGGCATATTAATAAAGTGAATCAATCCACTTTAAAAAGTTCAGAATCGATACAGGCTTGGACGCCTGAAAAAGTTCAAATACTGCATATTGCTTGCCCCCAACTCACTCATTTTCCTTGTGGAGTTGTCATAGTCGCACATGTGGAGAGAAGAAACTGAAATTTGATGCGTTTACTGCTTTCTCTTCGCAAACACGCCCTCAATAGAGAAGAAACTGAAACAATAAAAAAAAAAAAAAACAAAAAAAAATTACAATTTTTTTTTTTATCTGTATTTGCAACATAACCAGATATTCAGATATTCAAGTGGACTATGGGTGTATTCGGGTACAACTTACAGCTTACTCCGGGGTAACTGGATAACCTCTCATGTAAATCTCGGTTTAGTTTTATAGAATTATGTTTGCTACTATCACAGTTGGCACTTTCAACACCAAATAAATTATTGAAGAAAATAATTTTTATTTTATTTAACTATGAAGCATGCATTTTATCAGTGTAGATTATACCACTTGTAAGCATAAGAGTTTTTATTTCTGTTGCGAAAAAATAATTTGGCAATTTTTGTGCACAGAAGGATTCGCTCTTAGCCTTACGGTATTCAGCAGCAAATTTTTCCGTCAAATGGAAGAAAAATTATTTAACGCTAATACTTGTTAGGCATTTTTCGTTACAAAATTCATGCTTTAACATCCGTCACATTCAGAATGTTACTTACTGAATACCTAAATTATCCTGTTTTTACATTATGATTACGAGCTCTTTGACCAAATACATCTCTGACATCGGGAATTTCTATATCAGCACAAGTGTCTTCTGTAAGAAATATTAGATTTTTACGTCATTCCCATCTTTTCCATCATTTGAGTCGCTATTTAAGGGGCTGGACTCATTTTTATCGTCAATGTCTGTGCAGATGACACATTTCGGCATTTGTTTGTTGCATTATGATATTGCCGTTCTTTTCGAACACCAACAGCTAATAAGAAGTATTTAATTAACAATTATAATTGCTTTACACATTCATTTCATTAAAAATGTATATAAAAATTTTCACATTTCGGCACGCTATCATTGGTGTTGTGTTAGACTTTTATATGATTTTCCATGCAAACATACTCATGTCGATACGATTTAACATGACTTTATAAGATAAATATCTATCTAGTACAGGCTTGTGACTAATATCCAAGCTCCCACTCATGTGCATTTAGCAAGTTTGCACAATTCCTCATTTATAGCTTCTTGGGATTCACGAGCTCGTTTCATAACTATTTAAAATATGTCAATTTAATTTACCCCATAATCGGGGATAATCAAGAAAAGAACTCTTAAAGCCGCTTCATACAGCCGGCCGTGTAAGAAGAGCTGCCGCTCTGTTGTAACAATGATTGCAGAATGCAAATACGATTTGAGTGTACGTTTTTATATAACGTTGAGCGTTTGCGTTTGCGTTTGCGTTTGCAACAGCGGCGTGAAATGTTGCATATTTTTTAAAGAAAATTTTAAAATTGCTGCATGCATACGGATCAGCAAGCAACGAGAGAGAGTACTTTGAAAATTATCCGACATCATGTGATTATATAGATGGTTCGACATTTTATCTAAAATTCAAAGTAGAGAGAGATTATAACGGACTTTTTGTATTTTGACAGTAATAAAGTTGTTAATTAGCAGCCATTTGCCAGCTTGCTCTCTCATTCTCATTTTTCGGAAAGGGCAAAGATTGTAAATAGTTTCTTGATAAGATTTCGCATTCTCTCGATACACAATGTACCGTGTTTTGAAGTGAATATGCGCTATGGTATCTACGTAAGTGTGCATATATGAAAAATAAACGATACAGTATGTACGTAATTCCCTTTTTACACGATAGATAGATATGTTCCCAAAGAAATGCGTGTAAAAAAAAATATTGACTAAATGCAAACAAGGAACCAAGCTACTGGTTCCAGGCTTCAGAGAGCAACTGAACAGTGCAATAAACAATATTAAAAGATTTTTTCTTTATATTTCTATGAATTTTTCCATTCTCACTCCTCACTCCTCACATATGTGCATTGTAATTCCGCCATATATTTTCTACAATTCAATTAGATTATATCGATTATATGCGTATATGAGTGGGATTCCCGAGAATTATTCATACAGACGCAATGTGTTCTTTACTTAATTTAGTTTGGTTTTTCCAAGTTGAATGTATTTTTTATAATATATTTAATGAATTAAATCGTGTAATCACGAAATAAATTCTTAAGTGAAGTCTGACAAGAATTTTTTACTATTGTTTATTGTACATCTCAGTTGCTTTTTTAAGTCTCGAATCAATCTACTATTTTCCCATTTAGCCAATATCTATTTTTACACGGATTTTTACGAATGTATCTATCGTGTAAAAAAAGAATTCGGTGTGTACTGTTTCGTTTATATTCCATGCATACACACATGTATATTCACTTCAAAATACGGAATTGTGCATGCTTTTGCTTTGTAAGCATTCGAGAGAATGTGACTTCATATCAAGAGACTATTAATAGATTGAGAATGAAAGAGCAAGCAGTCAAATGGCTGCTAATTAACAGTTAATGTTACTACTCTTATCTATAACAGAAACAATAATAAGTCCTTAGTAATCTCCTAGTTTGAATTTTAAACAAAATGCCAGACCATCTATATTATTTGTTGTCTCTGGTTAATGCTTCCAGCAACATATTGAATCTTATTAATATTTATGTCATTTTGTAAACGATACAATTTCGCTGCAATCATTGCATTCAGCGTTTAGCTATCCTAAATAATGAGTATTAAAAATTAACATATGAACCCACATTTTATTATGTTGAAGGGAAAATTGCCGGCATTTCTTACTAAATTTTGAAAAGTAATTTGCTTCTATTTTAAATGTGTTTCATTAAACCACCTTTGTACCGTTTTGATGAGCAACCTTATCTCGAAATCACTATCTCATCACCGTACCACGTCAGGGAAATTACCTTTACGACAAGAAGAGAGAGCTGGAGAGAGTGAAAATAAACACCACACAGACGGACAGACATGGCTTAATTAATTCCGAATTTCACTCTGATCAAGCATATATATGTTTTGTAGGGTCTCGGAAGCTTCCCTTTGGATGTTACATACATTATGAAAAAAAAAAAAAACCCAATGAGTATACCCGCCATCCTTCAGCGGTAAATATAAAAAGTATAGAGAGTGCTACAAAAATTGGAGATATTACGAAATTGAAATGAGAAAATCTGTACCCAAAGAAAGTGTAATAATAGTTAAGTATTGATGAATTGACAGTGAATTAAAAAACTTGTGTCTCGCTACGAGGACTCTTCATCTTGCTCTCATACATTCCGGCAATGATTCTAAAAACGAAACCATAAATGATATAATTAACGTTGACGTTGTAACGCGTGAGGTCTCGTATCTCAGTTTAAATTTTGAGAAAAAGTCAAGAAAAATAAAGAAAATCAAAATATTAATTAGCAATTCGTGAGAAACTGGCCGTCAGTATCAATGTTCTAATATGTTAGGCTTATTGAAATGTTTGTTTTCTACACAAATGTTGAAAATGAAAGTGTCTGGAAAGTTCACTTCTACGACGGATAGGGGTGTGTATTCACTTTGTCAAAACGTTTGGTACATCGGGAAGGGAACTTCAAAGACCTTATAAGCCATATATAAAAATTCTTAATCTGCATGACTGAGTAGTGCCTGTAGTAAACATTTTCCTGGTTGCAGAAATGAAGATATCGGTTTCAATTTGGGCGTAAGCCTTGGAAACTCTTTCGCGCAAATTTGTATTAAAAAAGGTCTACATCGGCCCGCGGCCTTGCCTGGGATGCAACAAAAGCTGAAAAAACTTCCACTTTCGAAAGTGATATATATATACATATCTTGCTCATTACATTCTATACGTGATCCTACAGCACTTGCACGGAAATGGGAAATATCGGCCACGCTAGTCCAGTCTTTTCTTTTAAGACAAATGCAATTGTAATGATTTTTTGTGACATCCTCATTGAAATGATTAAAAACGCGCCGTAGGCATGGAAGGAGGGACCTACTTAAAATTTTTTTATATTTTTTTTATTTATACCATTCTCATATCCACTCTCACTTCGAAACCCTGTTTGTAATATGCAAAAATCTAGAGTTACGAACTGAATAAAGCGTACATCACCTGGATAAAGCTAAGATTCTCTGTCGATGAAATCACATTCGTTCAGTCGTCTGAAATTAGAAAGAACGACATAAAAAGCGAAAATATTTTACTTTTCAAACCAAGTTCTGAGAAAAGAGAAACGCTAGGCAAGAGTTAATTATAAATGAAAAACTACTTTCAAAGCAAGTAAAATGATGTTTAAGGTATTTATCACTTAAGGCTTGACGAAAATATTTACAAACATTTTCTGGAAGCTCTTATTTTTTTAAAAAATGATATCAATTGAAAGGAGCGCCATTTAAAGCGTAAAGTATTCGAAAATCGAATACAGCTTTCTCATGTCATTTGAGCTTATTAGTTAGCAGGCACGTTATAAGACAAATCTGTGCGATGTTTCCCTTTATTAACAACATTTCACACGCTATACTTATACAAACTAGAACTGAAAGAAAAATCAATTAAGTGTTTTTTTTATATATATTTTTTTTTTATTTTAGATTGTCTGTCTTATGCAATTTTCTGAAAGTAACATCAATCAGACGATCGTTTAAAGTTATTAAGAAATTATTTCAGAATTTATTTTATTATTATTATTAACACGTTCGTGGACGCAAAAAATTTCAGGGACAGGCTATTATTTTTGAAACTAATTGTAATATCGAAAATGTGATTATACACATATTATACGAGTAGTCAGAATATCGTATTTTAACTGTTATATGAAATGAATGTTATAGCATCCACGACAATATAGATCATATTTTTTAACTAGGATGACGTGAATGCTATAGCATTATATGCTATAGAATACATGAGAAAAAAAGACAGCGCAATTGCGCTGCCTGGGATTCTTCGACAATGTTTTTTCAAAACCGTCTGAGACTCATTTTTGAAAGTAAGGGAAAATTTCAGAAAAAAATGTGCAATGATGCAGTCAGCTCTCTCTCTGTGGGAATTCTACGAAATATAGATGCTATAGCATTCACGTCAAGTATTACACTTCTAGTTTACTCAATGTGCCGGCTTAAGGAAATTTGTAAAAACACGAAGAAAAATAAAAAAAATTATAAAGTACTTAATGAATCAATTGGTCATTACTTTGAATTGTATATTAATTACAAAAACTTAAGGTTACAACATGAAATTAAATGAACAAAAATTGACTTTTGGAATTTTGAATGCTATAGCATTCACGTCATTTTGCATCACTATGAAAATGAATGCTATAGCATTCACGTCCGCGAACGTGTTAAATAATAATTCAGTTATTCAATTGTATTTAATGAATCGGTTTTTATGAGTAAGAGGGTTTTTAAAATAATTGCGGATAGTTTAAGAGAAAGGAAATTGAGGTAAACTTTTCGGAAAATCAATTTTTTTTATTGCCTAAAATGGTTCGTAATGCTCCGCTTCTTCGAACATAAGACGGTATACGAGTACTTGAAACTTTAAGCGTGTTTTTTTCCAACGCACAGGACCCTTCAAAACGGCGTGCAGCATAACTTTAACAATTTTCATTCTTTATATTCGCACGTTCGATTAGTTAATACAAAAGATTGCCTTCTTCTGAGTCGAAAATTGCAAATTTTAATTTAAATGCCCGCCCATCACACAAAAATCAATATTTTAATTTAAAATCCCGTCCGTGCCTTATTAGCTATAGGACGTAAATGATTTTGCTCTTTTTTGTCTTCTTTATTGTTTTATTATGTTTTGTGTATGCTGTCATTACCGAGGATATCGTCGATACTGAAATGTTAGAGAATTCGGCTGTTTTCGTCAGGTATGCATGCGTGTTTCTTTATACCCATCGCCGAAGGATGAGGAGAATATTCATTTTGTCAAAACGATTGCAACGCAACGCATAAGAAAGCATCAGAGACAAAGTGTATATATTCTTGATCAGCATCAAATTCTAGATTGATTTAAATGTGTCCGTCTGTGCAATGTCTGTTGTAAACATTCTCCTGGCCGCAAACATAAAACTATCGATACAAAATTTGGTAAAAACATTGGAAGTTCTTGCACGCATGGGCGCAGGCAAAGGGTCGAATAAGTCGATGGACACGTCCACAGCACCACGTAGACTGCGAACACCTCTGTTTCTCAAAAGGAATAAAAAATTTGCTTTTTGATCATTAATCCTAATGTACAGCAGATAAATGCACAAAAATTTGAACGCACATTCTATGGACGATGCTGTAGCATTTCTACAAAAATGGAAAAAAATTCACCATGCCTACCCGATATTATACGGTATCAAAATTTAATTTTTTTTTCAACATCTTTATAAGGCGCAGGAACACGACTCAAAAGCCCCATAAAGTATATAAATTCTTGGCCACTTTCAAATTTGGAATGCAGCTAAATATGTCCGTCTGTGCATCTATTCATCTACCCATCAGTGATGTGCGTAAAATATTCACCGTCACGACCGAATATAATTTTCTAACTTGTTCGTTATTGCTGATAAGCAAGTTTCCAACCTTAAGACCGGGTTTAGTCATGGAAGAAAGAAACTACGAACATTACGTACATTTACGAAGCGTTTTCCTTCTCATTTCTTCAATAGGCCAGCAAAGTAACCTTTACACATTGGAAGATGGCCATAACGTCACTTCACCAGATCCAAACTTAGCAAAATTAATTTACTTGTCAAAGGTTTTATTGTGTTTCATTAGTTTTCAGCATACTGCCAACTACAAATTGCACTCCTCGCCACATAGGGGCTTGCTTTCCATGAGCACCCCCATATTCGGTGGACTCTAGACGATAGACGTATGTGATTACGAAAATCAATTGACAGTTGTATTGTGATTTTCGAAATTATTTAGATAATTCCAGGAGAACTTCCTTTCAAGCCTGTTATAGGGTAAACCAATAGCTTTTTAGTTTTCCTATCAAGCAAAATAAAACATTTTTTTCCTTTTTTAAAGTATAACTGCAACAGATAAATATTTATGATATGTATAACGATATGTTTTTTCGAATGTTTTAATGATCTAAAAGACGTGATTTATTTTTGTAGGTACAATGATACCAAAATCAGGAGGCGATTATGCATACATAGGAGCGGCATTTGGTCCTTTAGCGGCTTTTCTCTATCTCTGTGTAGCATTGCTGATCCTTGTACCAACAGGTAATGCAATTACAGCATTGACATTTGCTCAGTATTTATTGCAACCGTTTTGGCCTTCCTGTGACGCCCCTATTGAGGCGGTACAATTATTAGCAGCTATGATTACATGTAAGTAATCAAATTTTCAAAACAAATTTACAAATGAAAATTGCAATCGTTTTTCTAGGTCTCTTAACGGTAATCAACTGCTACAACGTGAAATGGGTCACAAGAGTAACGGATATTTTTACTGGAACCAAAGTATTCGCTTTATTAGTAATTGTAGCAGCTGGTGCTTGGTATTTGTTCTCGGGCCGTGCCGGTCATTGGGATTCACCAATGGATGGTACACTAACAGCACCTGGTTTTATAGCGTTAGCTTTTTATAACGGTTTATTTTCATACTCGGGCTGGAATTATTTGAATTTTGTTACCGAAGAGTTAAGAGATCCTTATAAAAATTTACCTAAGGCTATATGTATTTCTATGCCAGTGGTAACGATTATTTATGTCGTTACAAACGTTGCCTATTTCTCGGTGCTGACGGCAGATGAAATTTTAGCTTCCGATGCCGTCGCCGTAACATTCGGAGATAAAATGTTAGGCTTTATGTCATGGTTAATACCCTTTTTCGTAGCATGCTCAACATTTGGGTCTTTGAATGGCGCCATTTTTGCCTCCAGTCGGTTATTTTTCGTGGGAGCACGCAATGGTCATTTACCCGCTGCCATATCACTTATTAATATTAGTTGCTTGACACCGATACCATCATTAATATTCTTGGTAAGTTTTCATTTTAAGCGTATTCGTTATGCCGATAATCTATATTAAATTTTTTTGCTCATTTTTATAATTTTAGTGCATCCTTACGCTTATACTCTTGTTCATAAAAGATGTTTATTCGCTCATCAACTATGTAAGCTATGTCGAAGCTCTTTTTACATTATTATCCGTTTCCGGCTTACTGTGGCTTCGTTATAAGCAGCCTAAAATCGAGAGACCAATACGGGTCAATTTAGCTTTGCCCATTATTTTTTTAATCACCTGTATATTTCTAGTAGTATCATCAGTCTTCCAGTCTCCAATTGCAGTGGGCGTCGGCACCGGAATTATCCTCTCAGGCATTCCAGTTTATTTAATGACAATATATCGCCCAGTCGGCTGGCTAACGAAACTATCAATTTATTTGAATCAATGTTGTTCTAAATTCTTTATTTGTATGCCAAACCAAGAGAAATTTGACTAAAACTTCAAGCACGCATTACAAGCATTCCCGGCCAATGCATTTATCATATCTGCTGTTGAAGACCATAATTATTCAAAGACATAATTACATCACGATAATGTGCCTTAATCTTAAATATAAGATGTTTAATACTCTTATATTAATTGTAACGGCACGCTTGATAACAAAGTATATATTTTTTTGGTGAGAAATACTTTATAAAACTTATAAAAAAAAAAAAAAAAATTAATAAAGCAAAATGTGCGATTTCTGCCTGCGTGAAAGCAATAGAAATTATTAATTAATTTAGATTTAAAATTTTTTTAATTATATATCTGCCCATCTCTCGCTGCTCATTATATTTTATGTATGTTGTATATATTTGATAAATGTTCGTTTATCGTTAACGGCAATTATGTTTCTCTGCCCTATTCTTATTTATAATTTATTTATTAATCACTATTTAACAAAAAACTGTGAACATAAGTTTTTTTTATTTTTTATTTTAAAGATTCATTTTAAGCTTTTTCTAAATTATTATTGTAAAAATACAACACCGAAAATGAAGACATCAGTCAATTGTACACAAATATAAAATGAATTACCTTTTTAGCAGTTTTTACGTATACACACATACATACACACATCTACTCTTATATACACACATATATATATATATATATATATATATATATATATATATATATAGATCATAAGCAATAGATAGATATAAAGATATAAAGTTAATTAAGTCATAGATAGACGAAAATACATATACATATGTTGTTAAACTCAATAGTTTTTATATAAAATTTTTTTTAAATAAAATAAAATAAAATGAAATGCAAAAGATTAGAAAAACAGAGATGCAATTGCAATTGGAACTCGTTCTGCCGAATAATTATTCAAATTTTTCTCGGCTCGCTCTCGGCATTGCTCAAGCTTGAATGTGTATGCAGCGGAAGTCTTCAAAGATACCAGCAATGCATTGCGTGCTCTTAAGTCGACCTTTTGTCAACTCTCATTACTAGCACCTTGTAAAACCAATAATTTTGATATTCCCAGAATAATAATCGCTTACTTATATGAAAAGATTGTTCAATTTATTTAGCAAGCATTTCGAAACATAAAAAGCTAGACATTATCAAACATTATTTTAAAGATTTCAACGACCGATATATTACAAAGCGGTTATATATGAACTTGGTCGAAGACCTGCACTGTAATATTCTTAAGTTGTGTGCTCTTCTTTGCTAACGTTTCCATTTTGAATCAAACGTATTTCTTGGGCTACCACGATCGTACCCAAATCAAGTTTAGTTAACTTTGTCGTTATAAAATAATTCACTTTATTGAGAGTTTTTCTTCCCCTAGATAAAAAATATTGTGCTTCACATATATTGCAAAATATCCTTACTTCACACTTATGCACGCATAGCTGTACCGAAAATGTCTCGTGTTAAGGTGAAAGCACGTCGCTGTTGCATTATATTAATTATTTATTTAAAAACAATTTGTCCTTGGCCATTTATTGGGTTCTCCGCATGAGAGTAGATGTATTTAATGTGCTGGATTTAATAGTGCAAAATTTTCTATGCAAAGAAACTTCGCTCTCTTGTATAAAACGAGGCCACAAAGGACAAAGACACCAATTCGACTGCCAAATCGTGGCTTAAGTAGGCTAAATTCTGATCCGACCTATTTTTATATATCAAGTACTTATATACAAATAGCTCGGATTATAGTTTTTTAGAATATATTTAAGTTTAAGTTTAATTTATTAATTAATAATAATAGTTATTAATGACAATTTCATTATACAATAATAATAACCATTACTATAATTGATAATTAACCTGACAGTAAAATTAAAAAGCCTCTTTCAGTACAGTCGCGAACGACAGTGAAGGTAGAGATGTAAATAATATAACATAACAAAAGGCGTACAATATAAAACATAAAGCCAAGATTAAAATGTGATCGATCATAAATTATAAAAAGCCTTTATAGCTATTTTAAATCTTCTTATCATTTAGATATGAATCTGAGTTTTCTCACGTAAATATCTTGGTGTTCGGGTCCGTATAAAAAATAACGGAAAACCTTGAATTTTATAATGGCTTCAGTTCGTCTGCGATTCATTTAATTCGGTCTTATTTTGAAAATCGGTTTCAACGTCTGGTTATTGGCGACTATTCTTTGGAGCAATTTGGCGATTATCTTATTATGTGACTTAGTCGCTTGTTGTCTCGATTGTAACGTTCACTTGTATGCTGACGGTGTACAAATTTACCGCTCTCGTCCGGCTGGACTTGTGGAGGATCCGGTCCTGCGAAGAAATGATGATTTAGAGCGTATTACTCTGTGATCTGATTTTAACGGGTTAAAGTAAATTCAAGCAGGCTATGATTCCTGTTCTTTGATGGAGACCTTATGTTCCAATCTTCATTGAGTTAAGATTAATTAAATGTCTTGTTGTGCCGTTTATATCATGCGGAGTGTATGCATAATTAGATTACGTTTCTAACAAAAAATTCCAAGTTGCATTAAATATATGGGGTGTAGGATATCGCAATTTTGGCTGCAAATATTGGGTTCCGATCTTCAGACATATCTTAATGCTAGAAATATGTTTTTTCTCCACAAGATTATACGAACCCGAATAACAAGATATCGACATGAGATAACTCAGATCGTGAAATCTCATCGGATCGTAAGTACTTAACATCATCGAGGCGATTTTTTGTAACGCTGCATGTAACTCATTACCACTCCATAACAAAATGATGAGTAAATTGAAAATAGCTATAAAGGCCTTTTATAATTTATGATCGATCACATTTGAATCTTGGCTTTATGTTTTATATTGTACGCTATTATTAGGTTACGTTATTTACATCTCTACCTATACTGTTGTTCACGGCTGTGCCGGAAGAGACTTGTTACTCTTATTGACTTATCAATTATTAATTATAGTAATGATTATTATTGTATAATGAAATTATCATTAATAATTATTATTATTAATTAATAAATTAAAACTAAACTGAAATTTAAATATTATCAAAGACACCGAATTCGATAAAGTAGCGATTACGTTTCAGTTCCATTTTTATCAAAACATAATGTAAACGATAGTTATGAGCTCAAGGAGTTAATTATAATTTAAGAAATTTAATGATTTTTCTCTTTCAAGAATGCTAAACATATACATATTGTTTGTATTTACATACAATAGAAAAGAAAACTAAAGTGAAAGGATTTTGTATATTGCGTTTTGGTGAGGAAATTATTTATTTTACATCGAAAGCCATGTATTCAACTGCGTACGCTTGCTATAATACACACTACTGTCTGACATAAAGGATATCATTAAATATCTCTATAGCTAACTGTTCGAGCATATAGCAATTGTCCTAGTTTAAGATTGGAAATTTTTCCAAAAATGGAATTGCATAAGTTTTTTACCCTATATATAGAATATACAATTTAGGGGATAACATCACATTATGTATGCTCAAAATAACGCTATTTTTCTTAATTTATATAAAAAAATTTTAAATAAAATTTTATAACTAGATTTTATTTAGGAGGTGGAAAAAAATTTTTATTCCAATCAGTTTTATGTGGCTATATATAAAAACTTGAAGCGTTTCAGATTTTAAAGTGTAAGAAATCGACTTCTTCTAAGTACCACAAATTTTTACACAAACAAGTCACAAAACATTTGCAACAACCTTAAAGGAACTTCAAATCAACTACATATATATGTATATTTATTATATGTATATTTCCATTTCCAAATTTTTATGCCAAATTTGAAGCCGATATCTTAATTTCTGTAGCTAAGAGAATAATTATAGGCAAATAAACACATGGACAGATGGATACACAAAATTGCGTAGATGGATTGATTAGTAATACATATATATATATATATATATATATATATATATATATATACTTGCCTAGATGGATTGATGAAATTTGCTTGTCCACCGGTCCGTCTCTTTAATTGCCTATAATTATTCTCTTAATCGTAGAAATGAAGATATTGGCTTCAAATTTGCCATAAAATTGGGTATTGAAAATAGGCCAACCGATGAAAGGACACGCCCACAGTACAACGTAAAATGAGAACTTCCAAAAGCAAAAAGTTTGTATTTTGCTCATAACTCATATAGTGCAACCAAAAATATTTGCATATTCACACTTCAATACAAAGATGGTAGGATGGAGTATAAAAGGTGTGGCCACAACCGAATGTAATTTTCTAACTTTTCTTCAAGCCAACGTTACAACTGCGATAGTAGTGGTGTCACAATCATAAAATCTGGACACTCGATTATTGGAAGCATATCGTATGATCCGAAAATTCATCATTCATATTGTTTCCTGTAAACGGTGGGGCTTGTGTGTGGAGAAAGTCTACGATACAAACTGACTGCTTGCTATGGTCAGAAATGGGAGAGGTTCCGTTACGATTTAAACGCTTGCATTGTTGTACTCAGCTGGTCCTCTCGTTCACATCACTGACCGAATTACTGCGGATGAATATCTCGATATCGTCTATAATGAAGTTCTTACTACAGCAGTTTAGCAGATTGCTGCCAAACTCTCTCATATACCAAGATGATAATGTGTTCATGTGTACAGCTAAAAACGTGGAGTCTTAGCTTGCAGAGCATCGGCATATAATCGGCAGACCTCTAGATAATTGAATTGTTATGGTTAGCTTCAGAGCAGAGAGTGAGGAGCAGATCTTCATCTCTAACATCATTAAAGCAATCGGTGGATGTTTCACTACAAGAATGGGACAACATTCCGTTGGAAACTGTTTAGATACCCTATGAATTCATATCGCGAAGAATTGCAGGGAAATGTCAGTCCAATATCTTATTAATGAATAAATATTGTGGGTATGTCAAATGTTCGTCATATTTTATTCATCCCCTCCACATTTTCATTTTCATTTTCATTCATTAATTTTTATTTTAAATCTCGGGGTTTTATTACAAAATGTTACAAATATAACCTGTTTCTCATTACTCAATAAAACTAAATATGATTGATTCGCATTCAGTGAGTTGCTATTTTTATAAACACAATGCTGCGGTGATTGCAACTATTGAAGATGGTATAAGTGGATCGTTTGGGACCACACTATATTCATTTGAATGCATCTTTTTTTTTTTTATAAACTTAATATTTTAGATATATTTGAAGGTTTACTTTTATTACGGACGTACACGGACGTGCGTAGCCGTTACGGCAGTAAAAACACCTGTTCATTCACTAAAACAAAAAAGAAGAAGTCCTTGAGCAGTTTTCAATACAGACAAACTTAGAAAAGTAATTGCGCAGTGAAATTGAAAAATTCAAAAAACTGCTGACTATAAAAAACACGACATCGTATTGCTAAATATAAAAATGCTGAATTAACAGAACACATAGGCTCATCCATCTTGTGGCTGCGAAGGTAAACGTAAATAAAACACACTTGTGAGTGAGATTTGGAACAAATAATCATTTGGACATCGCCATTACTTACACGTTGTGTCATAGCATAAATTATCGAAATTGTTAAAGGTTATTACGAAAACAATGAACCTATGGTTACGTTTCGTGCGTGTGGGTCATATTTGGGTCATATTTGATTTGAAGTGACTTCGCAATAAAGAAATGTTTCCCCTTTAGTGGCAACAGTGATGTTCCTAAAAGATCTGCACGCGTACAAAATGAACTTCACGTGTGGCTTATGGGCTTGAAGTGTCACATTTTTGAACACAGAAATAGCGTTGCGGTTGCCCTCAAGCGAAGAAGGCAAACAGAAACGTGATTAGTAGCATAAATTAAGCGATTTCAACAAAACGATGCAACATGCCATATACACATGCCGTGACACAATCAACTTATTGAGAGAGAAGTTCAATGCCCGTGTACTCCTCAAGAACGCCAATGTGCTATATTTAACTCCATTGGGCTTCTTTCGTTGAGTTTATATTAAATCATTGGTTTACTGCAATAGTCCAGGAACTCTCCTTATTTTCCATTTCCATTTCATGCAGATACTTACTGCCGTTTAGTTATTTGAAGACTCGACAAGGTCTATTCAAGACTTCGAAAGAAACAGGAGGCCTTGGATCGAGTACAGAAGCCAGCATCCACTGTATACGTATACTTATTAGCATTATTGTTAGTGGTAGTACAAGTGCCCGTAGAATTATGGAACTATAGTCGGTTGGCTCTTCTTGAGGGCTACTTCAAGAAACCGGTCCTTATGAAATCCACAATAGATCAAATGACCTCAAAAAGACAGACAGATATCAATATGTTAATTGGTAAAATTGATGATACATGGGTTCCAGCGGAAGCAGAACTCAAGTCTGTCCTAGAAAATAAATGCATGTTAGCTAACTTATGTCTATTGAATATTCAGTATCAGTAACGGCCATTCAAAGGCGGGAGTAAAAGGATTACAGTTTTTTATTGTTTTTATTAGTGGCGTACCTAGCTAGACACACACAGAAGTTTCTAATAATGAAGGAAAGAATTCATAACAACAATAGCGAATTTTGTTGTCGCATAGGTAAGCTATCCAGAAACGGTTCAACGATTAAATGAAACAGTGAACAAAAAAATATCGAATGACAAAGAAAAATAACGATATTGTGACTACTTATTGCTCAGAAACTTGAAAAGTTATCATTGAAATACCTCGGCGATGTTGTGAAATTCTATAAACGCTCCCTACATGTTTTGACATCCGTAAAACAGTACAAAGATATTGTTCATGTCGTAATGAAGTGAAAATCATATGAGAAGAAGTCGTAGGTTCCTGTAAGCTGCCAGCTGAGAATGCGTGCAAATATACGTCATAATGAGCAAAAAATAACGCCATAGACGAAAAGAGAAGCTTTCGCCGTCAGCTTTCGTATGTACATTAAAATCGAAATTTCCATTTTGTAAGATTTAAGAGCAGAGTATTCAAGCCTATGAGTTGTAAGTTGCTGTAAATGTCTGTGCGTGATCGTTTTATAGCAATTCACAAGGCAAGCGTTCTTGAAAGATTGCTTAACTAGTAAATGTCAATGCCATCTGCCTTTGCGAATTCTGGTGAAGTGTGGCGCTCAACAGTAAATCTTAGAAATGAGTGCCGGAATGCATTGTATATGGAGGCCGCCAACTTATGTAGTGTTTGTCAGCACCATAAACGAATCGGAATTGTTTTAGCCGCAGCCGTATCGTCGATGATTTTAGCGGAAAATGCTAAACGTGAACTCAGGTAATCCTCAGCGTGTTCCTTCAGTACTCTATGGTTACTTTACGATTTAATTCGACGATTAAGGAATAAAATTTATTTATGAAAGTTTATGTAAGAACAGGTTATCTTATTGTCAAAAAAAAAAAAAATTCTGGTTTAATATAAAATCTTTTGCTTTCCATCTCCCTTTTAATTCTACTAAATAAATTAAAGTGTCTGCGTACGCAAGCAATGAGTACGCTTGCCGTTATGATATCTAAGAGATAAATTTCTCGCAGTAAGAAATTCTTAATACTCTCGCCTACAATTCCCATTTCGATAAGCCAGTTGTCCCCAACATTCTTTAACTTAGTTACAAAAAATTATTTACACATTTTAAGGAGCTTATTATCAAAACACATCTCTTTACAAACGCCAAAGTTTTTCTTGTCACTTCTATCCTCGAATATCATACTTCAACTCGGATAACGTGTACCACGACTTGTTCTAATGTTTTCGTGAATCCTCTAAGATAGTGGATTTCATTTTTTTCCCTAATCTTCTCATTAATCGCCAGCTAAATAACAGGACTTTATATTATGAAGCTGGCTGGTGTAAAGCGTAGAAAATCTTTATTCGCTTTTATTTTGCGAAATTATGTTTTTAACAAAATCACTCCATTTTTAATATAAACTTTTCAAATCCAAAACGTAAATTTCGAAACAATGCCTCTTTTTATTTACACCATTGCTCTTCCACAAAAAGAAAAAACACTATAGTGGGATATAGGCCACCGTTAAATGCCTTATATGATATCGCCTGATGCTTTTATTTATATAATGGCTTTTCAAAATAAAATGCTATATGGGAAATGGTCGAAAAAGTGATTTAAATAGTGTTCGTGTTTGCGCCAAAACACCTCGTTATACTAAATTTAAAGAAAATATCTCAAAAATGGCGACCTGGAGATTGAACACAAAAAAATAGGAAGGACCGATGGACCGACAAACTTAGATCGATTGAGAAAGTGATTCGGAATCGGTCCTCTACGTGTTGCGTACGTTCGCAACCTTCTACTGTCACGTGCCGTAGGGTATCAAAATTAAAATAAAAACTTAATAAATATATTTTAAAATTAGAGAAAATATTTTAATTTGAAATGATAGTCTTTTGTTGATTGTCCTTTTAAAATATATGTCATGACCATAAGTCTTGGATGTTATGTAAGCAAAGTGTGTTCGATTACATAGTCTTAACATATGATGTATTATTATAAGTTCACATATATAATATAATATATATATTGTAGGCAAGATATTGGTAAAAACATATTGGAAAAACTATTACACACATCTAAAATATTAGGAGTTTAGACAATTATTTTGCAAGAGCTTATTAATGAGATAAGTGCGTCTTTTTATCGAAAAACGTGAGGCATTCACTATATATATTAAGTATCCATATATATATATAAATATATATAAGATTTCTTTAAGAATTATGTTGTAAATATCTTATGTTACATATGAGATTTTTATTTATAATGCGTTGCAAACATTCGACAAACTTAATATATCCACATTTGCTGGGATTAAAAACCTGTTTTTAGCATTTTGTTTTTTTTTTTTGTTCATGCATTTAAACTAAACATAAAACTGACGACAAAACCGGATAAACAAAACATCAAATATCAAAGAGATTCTCCAAATCTTTGATGCAACGTCATGTACAATTCGAGACTATAGACAAAAGATTTCAAATAAAATAGCAGGAACAATAATAATACATAGAAACACAAATACACAAAAATGTGTGTATAGAAGGGCGAATAAGCAAACAAGTAGATAACCACACAAATAAACAACAAACGAACATAGTGCAGAAATTGAAGTATGCAGGACACTCTGCATATAATAATGTGGGTAACAGTACCCTTGTGACGTGGGCAAGAATGAATGGCTTTAAGGAAAATTGGCTTAACTTGAAGAAAATCAACAAAGCAAAATTCATGCATGCCTGTAAATGCACGAAGGAGGAGTCGAAGAGGGTGCTTGTGTGTGTGTGTGTGTGT